>BTHU01000011.1:13379841-13577341 GCA_036184795.1 Tokudaia tokunoshimensis | reverse complement strand
GATATTATTATTCAGTCATAAAATGAATTAGCCTGTTTCTTTTGAAGTAAAATGGAAGAAGATTTTGTTCTTAAGAAGTATAAGGTAGACACAAACAGAAAGCATTACATGTTAAATCTATCTCTTTTCTGAAAAAGAGATGAAAGTGAAGAAGACATTGGGAAGAGGGGATTTATATCAGGCAAATAAGAAAAGGCAGCGTAGGTGAGTATGTTCAAAGGGATTACATAGATGTATAAAAACATAATTAGCAAATAGTTTGTACAATTGATATATTTCAGGAAATACTTTTAAAATCTCATCCCACAATGAACACGTAAATTAATATTTCTTTTAGATTCAGTATCACCCTAGCTATAATTGCTGTGATCAAAAAGAGGACAAAGTTGACGAATCAGGAAATCTGAATCATTTTTTAAGGTGTAGCAACTGATGAGCCATGATGGAAAAGAGTATGGCAGTGTCTACAAAACCCAAAACAGAGCTAACGAGGATCTAATGATATGTGTATGTTCCTCTACACTCTACCTCTGAACTTACTGCACATCCATACTTATTGCTGCTATATTCTCAACAAAAATGAGGTAGATTCAGCCTAGTTATTTATCAAGAAAAAAATGAGTATTTGGCACATACACAATGGCATTTTATTTAACTTTAAGCTTCAATTTCCAGGAGGTTATCTATCTTTAAATTGTTTTGTTAGTGAAACACCCCAGACTCTAAAAGACAAATAGGACCTGTTCTCACTCATATGTAAATCCTATATTTTATTTTTGTATATGTATATATAAAAGGAAAGGCAATGATTTTGAAGGATATGGAAGAGCCTACAGATTATATGAGAGTGGGAAGGATCGACTACTCAGGGTGAAGACTACATATGGGAAACACAGGTCAATGGAGAAGGAAAATGGGACATAAAGGTGAACAAAATTAGTCAGTATGAAATTCCATAAAACCATTACTTAGTATGTGGATGGAAGCAGATAGATACACAAACAAAACTAGGGAAGCTTTGATGAAATTTGATACATTCTCTAAAACTTATTTTATGGTTCAAATACATAGCTTCTGGATGAGTCAGCATAGTCTGCTATTTTGTTTATATAAATTAGAAGAGGAAATTGTTTAATTTATATTCTGCTATTATTTCAAGCCATGGCATATGGGGAAATTTTAATAATGCCTGTGCTCTATTTCACTGTGCGATTTCCTGATGACTTTGTCCTGTTCAAATTCAGGCACCTGTTCCTGCCTGTCGTTCTCCACTCTGGTCAGTTGGCGAATGCTGTTTCACAGGAGTCTCCATTTGTGTCACACAGTCTGAGACTGTGTGCCGCCGACTCTGCCAGCCATACCTTCAGGTCATAGCCTGCTGCTGTCCAATCTTTGCTTATACCAAGGCCTGCAGAGCTTCACTGGTGCAAAACAATGTTGACAGACTGGCCTTTTCCCAAATCCTTGTTGGGAGAATGCCTGTCCTGCCATTTGGTCTCTCTCTTTGGGCTGACAGGAGCTTTGAATCATCCACTATTCTGGCCCTGAAAACATTGTTTCATAGAATCAGCAGAACTTTCCTTAAGCAGATGTGGGGCTCAATTTTATACTAGGTCAAATATTAACTTCTTCGTTAAATTTTCCAAATGTATAGAATAGTGATTTTTGTGGAAAGGCATCACATTTAGAAATTTTGAGCCACTGAAAATATCACATTTTTGAGGAAATGAAGAGAGAGGTAAATAGATGTGAAGACGCTGCTAATTGAGGTCAAATACCTGTATATCTATTCAAAAATAGGAGAGAGTTACTTTGGCATTCACGGAAGATTTTAAAGAGAGAAAGCATTAAATCAAAAATATTATATATCTATTCTATTAAATAGATACAATTATTATTTTAGTTACTGTATATATTTAAAGGATGATTTGCACATGTGACACAGAAAGGCATTAACAAACATAATATAGACTTCAAACATTCATAATATTTCCATGCAGAAATTAAACAAATATTTATTTATAATATTTTAGATTTAACTACTATGTTTAAAAATGGAAAGGAAGCAGAAGAAGGTGAGAGTCAAAAAGTAGAGAAAAGTCCTTTTGAAAGGCTGTCTTCTGGACATGGTAGGACTAACCTAATGATGAACTCACAGGAACTGTCTTTACTAGCACAAGACCTACTAAACTGAAAGGGAGACAAAATCACTGCTTAGACAGTGTGAGTTACATAATCCCTTACTGAGAAGTTATTGGCAGGCGACAGTTGTTAAATTCTTTATTAAGTATATGGCTACTTGCATGTTCTCCCCATTCCAGTGGAAGACTCAAAATTCATGTACAAGTAGGCAGTTCTAGCTAAAGTTAGTGTGCTGTGGAAGAGAAGACAATGAAGAAGAAAGAATTGAGGATAAAGTTGAGGAAGAAGATAAAGTTGAAGAATAAGAGTCATGCCGTTTCAAGAGGAGATTGTTGGGGAAACATGGGTGAGGTAAAGAAGATGAATATGGCGTTATATTTCCTTGTACACAGTTCTCAAAATAAAACAAACCGTTTGAAAATTAGCTCTTTTGGAGGAAAATAATAGAAATTGAAGATCACCACATTAAACGAAGTCAACTAAAGACAGGAAAGTCTTTATCTCCTGTCATCCCTGGAACCTGTGAAAACATGACATGAGACAAAGTTAAGCTAGGGAAGAGGAAAGGGACTGGACAAAAGCTAAGTTAGAGAAATGGAGAAGTATGTAAGACTGAAATACATATGAGTATCAGGGAACTACGTGTTTTTATAGTTAGTACTTGCAAACCTAAATACCCAGAAGACAAAATGAAATTTGTCGTATTAAAAAATGCAAAATAAATATGTAATAATTATATTTTATTAAAATATTCTCTTAATACTTTCCAATATTCAGCCCCAAAATGTCATGTTAACTTCTCACAGATCTTCCACTAACTCTCAACTACCCAATTTTATGTCCTATATTTATATTCACTTAAGAGCACATGGAGTTTGATTTATGCTATCTATATTCACCTATATGTAGGGAGATTAACTGGAGTTCATTCCACCTGACAGAAATCACACACATGAATATGACTATCTCTCCTCCCCTGAGACTATATCTATCCACATATATTCAGTTGGGTTTTAAAATATTAAAAACCACTGAATATCATGTTGGTGTTATATCACCCTATTGCTCTGATAATAAATTTGTTTTTTCTATGAATATTAACAAACCTTAATTTTGAAAGAAGACTAAAAACTAGAAGGTATACCTATGGAAATAAAAAACCCAATAACTAAATAGACTTATAAAATTCAGAAATCACTAATTTAATGTACTTTCAGTTTAATGTCTATATTTGTATTAATTATTTACACTGAAGGCATCCTGCAGGAACAAATGCACTGCATAATAATTTTTAAGCTGGTAAATCATAGGTCCATTTAACCTTGCTTCAGAAAATTGAACAAGTATTAGTCTATGTGAAGGGAGTGATGGGAGGGAAAGGACAGGACTGTGACATGAAGCAATATCAATATAAAAGAAGGATCTAGGCATTGGGCTCATTGTGACTGACCTACTTGTAATGCATTAAATTATAGCACTATATAGTTCACTTTACAAAATCATTCATGCTAATATCTTTGAAATTCAAATTACCACACTGCACGTGAAGAAATTATTAATAAAGAAAAATATCCTTTAGAAAGAATATAAAAAAATGTGCTTTCTTAATTTTCTGAGAATTTTAACAGTTAGTATTAGTGACTTTTCTTGCTTCTTTGATCAAATATTGACAAAACAATTCAAGGAAGGGTTTATCTATATTCAAAATTCAAGACTACTCAATCTGTCATGGAAAGAAATGAATAGGGCAGAAGTAGAACAAGATGGTAACTTAGCAGCATCCATTCTCAGGAATCAGAATGACATCAACACTTTTGCTTATTTCCCTTTCTCTTTATGCATTGCAGGTCTTTCTTGGAATTGTATAGCCCATACTTAGTGGTAGTCTTCACATTGGTTTAAACTTATTAATAATATTTATTATTAATAGGTAATAATTATTATTAACAATAAACTTAATAATAAACTCTGGGTTACCAATAACACTTTGGTGTCACATCTGGGCAAGAATCCAGAGCACATACTTGACCTTGGAGTCAATCAAGAGAGAGATCATTCTTGAATTCACTTTCCAAATGTTATCTGTCATTCTGTCATTCTACTCTGTTGCGTGATTCTGAACCTGTCCCTGTATCTATATCTTTGACTGTGCATGTGTCTTTGTTTGTATTTTTGCCCCTAACAAAAGTCTTTGCTCTCTCTTTTATTGAATTGTACAGAAAGAATGACATGGAGATGAGATGAAATCCCTTTACAGAAATTTTTCACAGGGTTTTATACCATATTAAGTCGCAGATTCAACTGATCCCAGCTAACCTCAGTAAAAAAAAAAGAGTATTATAAATATTATTTTCAAGCAATATGCATATGTAATATTCAACATTAGGCATGGATATTAATTTTATAAGTTTTCTTTCAGTCTGTAATTTCTTTTTCAGGAGGTAATTGCAGTCACACAAATACAAACATGCAAGCACTACACTGGGTTAGGGGATTGAAAGAATACATGATTGAAGATTAAAGCTCTGTGTTAGTTTAGGATAGAAAAGGTGATTACCTAAGAAATAAAAAGCAAGTAATGTTGGCTATAACATTATACTTTTAAAGGTATGTTAAAGAAAAGACTGAGCACACAAAAGAATAATAGCATTAAGGAGCACACAAAAGAATAATAGCATTAAGTCTTTAAGTGACCTCAGGTTGTAGTATTAACTCTGGCTGAGATTCAGCAAAAGATCCAGTCTCCTAGATTTAAAAACCATTTTTATCATAATGCATCTCCTTAGCTCTTCCCACCAGAATTTTCCTAATTTATAAAAGCTCTCATAGATATGTCCAGATATTTCTTTTAAAGATGATTATAAATTCTGTCAGTTTTACAGCTAAAATCAAGCATCAAAAACATGGAAATTATAGTTTAGCTTGAAAAACAAACTCAGAATCCTGTTTTTCTTTCCTTTAGGTTTTGATATTAAAATATGATTATGGAATGTCCCCTTCCTCTTCCTTTTTCTAAAACATCTCATATCTTTTCCTTGAACTCTTTCAAATTTGTGACTTTTGTCTCTTCTTTCTTCTTCTATCTTTTTAAAAATTGATTTTCTCTTAAAGTATATCTTAATTACAGGTTCCCCTCTTTCTTGTCCTACCACTTCCACCCTATTCCCATCAACCCAGGTCCACTTGAGTTTTCTTCATTAGAGAAGAACAGGCCCCTAAGACATAGCACCAAAGCGTAACAAAATAAAATATAACTTGAAACAAACACATCATAGATGGACAAGGCAAGCCAGAAGAACAAAAACATAAGAGAAACCAAAGGAATCAGACTCACTCACTCATCAACGCTAGAGTCCCAGAAAAATCTAAACGAAAAGCTATAATATGTATGCAGAGGACCTTGTGAACAAATACCTGCACAAGCCCTGTGCTTGCTGCTTTGGTCTCTATGAGTTCATACGAACTTTATTCAGTTGACCTAGAGGACCTCCATCTCCTCTGGTCTTAAACTTTTTCTACTTCCACTTCCATGGCAATTCCTAAGTTATGTTGGAAGGAATTTTATGGAAACATGCCATTTGGAGCTTTTTGTTCCAAAGTCTCTCTGCATAATATCTGGCAGTAAGTCTGTAAATTTGTTCCCATCTGTAGGAGGAACGAACTTTCTCCGGTGAATTTGAATATAGCAGAATAATAATCTACGAATATAGCAGAATATAATTAGTAATCATTTTAGAGCTACCTTTTATTTATTTATTTTCTGGACCACTAGTATTTTTTTTTTATTTACCCTAGGTCTCTGTGCTATCTACTATCCTATTCTTGGTCAACCAAACAGTGTCACTTATGGAGTGAGCCTTAAGTCAAATCAGATATTGGCTTGTTATTCCCACAAGCTTTGCATTGCTATTGCCACAGTATGTTTTGCATCTAGCACACCTGTTAGCATCAGAAGCGGTTTACAGCTAGCCTTCGAATCCAGCAATGATGTCCTCCCTAGGAGACAAGGACCCTCCAGTATCTGTTGCCATGGCTACTGCCAGAGCATGCCTCTCTCGAATCACCTGTGCACGGTGCTGTGCATCATTACCTGACATCTATGTCACGGCCCAGATAAAAGACAGAGACCCCCGACCCATCTCTCTCTTTTCTCTTCCTTGCTTCTTCCCCCCTTCAATAAAGAACGTCTCTTTCGTGGGAACTGTACTGGCTCCTCAGAGAAGTGAGAGGAGGTTGAATGGGGAAAAGAGGGAGGGAAGGGGGCTTATGGGACTTTCAGGGAGGGAGGAAACGGGAAAGGGGAAATGATTTTGAATGTAAATAAAAAAAGAACTTAGAAAATAAAATAAAATTAAAAAAACCAAGGAAACAAGCTGCCTTTCAACTAACAGTAGCATTATAAATAAAGGTTTGCAGCTACCTTGGTGTTCGCATTTCTGTTTTTAGAGGCTAAAGAGTATCTTATCCAAAGTCCTTAGAACTAAATGGTGAAGGTTCTATGTAGGCAGCAGCTTAACCTTTTCCTGATTAGTGAGCTATCTTGAGTGTTGTCTTTGAGAAGCTGAAGTCCTAGCTGTCAGTTTGTGGAAAGCAACCTCTTATACTGGCAACATCCTGTATTGTTTGGGTATTTCCACAGAACCCATTTGGTAAACAACTTAGATTTGAGAGTCAGACCATGTTCATGGCCTCTTTTTCATTGAGATTGTGAGGACAAGTATTAGGAATTCGCTGTGGGATCGTGTCTTCTAGGAATATCAGAAACTACACCCATAATGTCTCACTTTCTGGCTTAAACATGATCTGAATACAGACAACAATAAGCATGTTGAAGTGGAAAGGGCAAAGACCATGAGGCCTCAGAAACTTTTAATCCATCCTGGATTTCATGCAAGTATAATTTGTAATTCTCACAAGCAAATATATGCAAAATCCCAACATTTTGTTTTGATAATGTCATGCAGTACATGAAAGTGAGGGTATTCGCTCATATTTGTGATTACTTGTTTTTTATATTTAAAAATTTACATATATATACATATATACATATATATATGTATATATACTAAGGCACAAAGGAAAAGAGAGCACACGCTTCAAATCTCTGACATTGTGTTAATCTGTTGCTTTTCAGAAAGCTCCAAATCACTAGGTTTGTTCCTTCTCATCTACTTAATTTATGATAATTTGTACTGTCAGCAGGCTTCTGAATACCTTTACATATTAAATGTGTTTTGATAATACAAAAAAAAATTTCTCAAAAAGTAATTACTTTTCTCTTTAATGTTTTATCTTTGAAGAAAAGTAGCTTTTATTTTGACACATACCATTCATTCCTTATTATTTCTTTTAACTTTATTTCTATTTGATTATATTCAGAGACAGTCTCACAAACACCCAGAGTGATCTCTTCTTACTAGTTTGCCCAGACTTAGGCTCCTGTTGCCCCTACCCTTGCATCTCAAGAGATTGAATTACAGATACACACTGTCATGATCAACAACTGTGATTTTTTTTTTTTAAATAAAGATTAATTTTCAGGAAAGGAAACCTTCTGCAATGTATAAGTTAAAATAAAAAATGATGGTATAGTATTGACTTGCAATCCTTACTACACAAGATAGTCAATGATTTATTTCTCACAGTAATGTGGACAATTGTTGATGCTTAGTACAGAGCTGGCGGACTAGCATCAAAACATGAAACAATGATGATGGTGGTGGTGGTGGTGGTGGTGGTGGTGATGACAACGACGACAATGATGATCCTCAGTTCTTAAATAACTTCTCTTTTCTTTCCTCTCAGGGATAAAAGCATCAACCAGAGAGTACACATGGTGTTACCCATGGCTCCAGACCCATAGGCAGCAGAGGATGGCCTTGTTGGACATCAAAGGGAGGCCTTTGGTCCTGGAAAGGCTCGATGCAGCAGTGTAGGGGATACCAGGACAGGGAAGCAGGAGAGGGTTGATTGGGGAACAGGGGGAGGGGAGATGGCTTATGGGATTTTGGGGGGTGGAGAACCAGGAAAGAGGAAATCATTTGAAATGTAAATAAAGAATATATCTAATAAAAATTATAAGAAAGAATAAAAATTGGGTATTGTTTAAAAGTTTAAGAAATTTTTCTGAATGTTAAAAAAAAAGATCTTCTGGAATAGAAATTATATAATGTTATGAAGAGCCACATATATTCTGGAAACAAGCGTAAGTTTTCTGCAGACATACCAAATTCTCATAAGTGCTGTGCAATCTCTGGAGGCCTGGTCGTGTGTGTTAAATTAAAGTTCTTGTTCTCTTGCTTCTCTCTTGCTCTTGTTCTTCCCTTCCTGCTCCCTGCCCCGTCACCCTGTCACCCTTTCCCCATTCTCTGACCCCCTCATGTGTTCATGACAGGCCCCTACTTCTCTACTTTCTCTCCCTGCGTTTCTCTGCCTCTACTACCCTCTTAACTCCCCCTCTCCATGCCCCAAATAAACTCTATTGTATACTATAAAAATGTTTTTGAACTGTTTTATTTCTAAAATATTTTCATATGTTGCTTGCTTATACTATTTATACTTCAGATGTGTTTTAAGGAACCTTTGTGTGATATCCTTTAATACCCATCTAACTAGAAAGTAAAAATGGAGGCAGATGTATTTATAAAGCTATAAGAATATGATAATAAACAGATATGACTATGTAAACTTACCAGGGACCTAACATATCACCACCTTGTTTCCATAAAAGGAAAATAAGTCACAACTCTATTCATTATAAATAAAGAACCATGGAGTGTAGACAATGAAGAGAAGCAAAAACTCACTTTTTATCATTTTCCTTGTCAGAACTCCATTGGGTATAGGATGGACACTCCCCACAAAATTGAAGATGACTGGAAAGAAATATTAAAAGGACTACATTTTCCATCTAAAATACCTATTCTTCATGCTAAGGCCAAGTGTTCCACACATAAAATGTACTCATGTGCGCACACACACACACACACAAACACACACACACACTCATACACATACACACACACACACACACACACACACACCAAACAAGTACATAGATACATATAATAAAACATTTTGAAGAAAAAAATTCTTAGCAGTAGGAAAAGAAACACTCATGGGAGGGAAATGATTGAGGAGAGGATGGAAGTAAATGGAAAGAAATATGTCCAATATATATTTTGATGAAAATATTCTACCATAACAAAAGATGCATATGTATATGTGTATGTATATATAATCATTGCTTTAAATGAAAAAATTATATTTTTGTTTCATATCACAATCATAATTATATAAATTAAGTACTTACACAATTGAACATGTTCATTTTAAATGTACATTCACTAATATTTTTTTCCAATAACAAAAACATTATCTAAAAATGTATGAACCAGAATGATCAACAGGAGAACCAAGATACCAAATCATGGCTCCTCAGGAAGCTACAAGCCTTTGCTTTCTGTTTCTAGGACTTTCTAGGAATTCTCCCCCATCCCCCTTCCAACCACAACCCCAACAGCAGCATATTTCCATCCTTCTTGTCCTCTGGGCTTCTCTCAGGTCTCTCTTCATACCTGATTCTGCCACCTTTTCCTCTCTTCTCCCCTCCCCCATCCAGGTCCCTCTCTCTGCCTCCTGTGATTATTTTCTTCTTTCTTCTAAGTGGGACTGATGCATCCTCACTTGGGCCTTCCTTCCTGTTAATCTTACTATGGTCTGATTGTTGTATCATGGATATTCTATACTTTTTGCCTAATATCCACTATCAGTGAGTACATGCCATGAATGTCTTTGGGGTCTGGGTTACCTCACTCAGAATGAAAATTTCCAGTTCCATCCATTTGCCTGCAAATTTCGTGATGTCCTCACTTTCATAGCTGAATTGTATTTCATTTTGTAAATGAACCATATTTTCTATATTCATTCTTCATTTGAACATGTGAGTTGACTCCAGTTTCTAGCTGGCACTAGCTACTACTGGCTATAATGCCACTATGAAAATAGTGGACCATATGTTATGATTGAACATATTTTGGGTATATGTCTAGAAATTGTACAGCTGGGTCTTCAGGTAGAACTATTTCTAATTTTTTTGAGGAACCATCAGATTGATTTCCAGAGTGGTAGCTCCAGTTTACATTCTCACCAGCAATGGAGGAGTGTTCCTCTTTCTCCGCATCCTAGGCAGCATGTGCTGTCACCTGAGTTTTTGATCTTAGCCATTCTGATTGAGGTAAGGTAGAATCTCAGGGTCGTTTTGATTTGCATTTCCCTGATCACTAAGGATGTGGAATGTTATTTGTTTAAGTGCTTCTCTATCATTAGATATTCCTCTGTTGAGAATTCGGTTTAGTTCTGTACCCCATTTGTAAATTGGATTATTTGGTTTGTTGATTTCTAAGTTCTTTTGTTCTTTATATACTTTAGATATAACTTCACCATCTGTTTTTATTAATTGCAGTTGAAAAAATCTGTTTATTTATTTATTTATTTTAATTTTTTAGATATTAGAATGCCTACCCCAGCTTGTTTCTCAGGTCTCACTGCTTGGATAAACTTTCTCCAACCCTTTATTCTGATGTTATTTTGTTGTTGGGGGCCATAGTGTGTAAATGTGTGTGTATATGTGAGTGTGTGTGTGTGTGTGTGTGTGTGTGTGTGTGTGATTCTTTTAGTTTTGCTGGCATGAGGTTATTAATTTCCCGTATTTTCTTTGGTATAGTTTTCCTCTTTGGGTTGGCATTTTACTTCTAGTGTCTTCTGTAGGGATGAATTTGTGTATAGGTATGTTTAAATTTGGTTTTATTGTGAAAAAACTTGTTTTCTCCATCTATGGAGATTTAAGTTTTACTGATTCCAGTAGTCTGGGCTAGCATCTGTGATCTCTTAAAGTCTGCAAGGTATCCTTTCTGGCTTTACATAGTCTCTACTGAGAAGTCTGCTCTAATTTTAATAGGTCTGCATTTATAAGGTACTTGATCTTTTCCTCTTCAGCATTTAGTGCTCTTTTTTTGTTCTGTGCATTTATTGTTTATGTGGCAGGAGGACTTTATTGTCTGGTCTAATCTATTTGGTGGTCTGTAAGATTCTTATATGTTTCTCGGTATCTGTCTTTAGGATGGATCTTGTCTTCTATGATTTTGTTGAAAATATTTTCTGGGCATTGGAGGTGGGAGTCTTCTTCTATCCCTGTAATTTTTAGGGTTGGTCTTTTCATAATGTCACAGATTTCTTGGCTAGTTTGTTTCAGGAACTTGTTAGATTAAACATTTTCTTTGACTGAAGTATCCATTTCTTCAATCCTATCCTCTACACCTGAGATTCTTTCTTCCAACGCTTGTATTCTATTTGTGATGCTTCAGTCTGAAATTCTTCTTCTCTTTCCTAGGTTTTCCATCTTTAGCATCCCTTCAATTTATGCTTTCTTTATTGTTTTTCTTTCGATTTTCAAGTCTTAAAAGTTTCATTCATTTCCTCCACCTATTTGATTGTATCTTCCTGTATTTCCTTAACTTATTCATTTTCCCTCTAAAGGCCTCTGTCATCTTTGTAAGGTTTGGTTTAGTGTCATCTTTGTTAGCATTCTGTCTAAACTACACCCCACAGTTGCCTGGCAACAACCAGGTATGCTCCACCCCAAGGTTACCTGGCAACAGTCTAGTAGGTCTGACCAACTACAAAATGGGATGCTTGCCTCCTCCTTGCTCTCTTGATCTCTTGTTTCTCTCTTGCCCTTTGGCTCTTCCCTTCCCCCTCCCTTATTCCCTTCCCCCTCTCTCCATGTGTTTATAGCCAGCCTCTATTTCACTACTCTCTCCCTCTCTCTGCCTTTCTCTACCTCTACTGCCCTCCCCATGACCTGAATAAACTCTATTCTATCATACACTGTTGTGTGGCTGGTTCCTCAGGAAGAAGGGATGCCTCTGCATTGGCCCACTGAGCCATCCCCTTCCCCATACCTGACTAACCCCCATAGAACATATCTCCTCTCTCTTTATCTTCTTGTAAACACATAAATCTTCTTTGCTTTGTTCATGTTAAGATATTGGGGCTCTCCATGGGAGAATAGCTGGGCTTTGGTGCGGCTATATTGCCCTAGCTCTTGGTGGTTGTGTTGTTATATTAGCCTTTTGCCTTCGGTTTGCTCCTGGTGCTGGCTTGAAGTTCCTGATGCAACAGGACTCCTCAGGTAAGTAAGCAGAGGCTCAGGGAAGAACAGGCTACTCACCTCTGGCGGCTGTTCCCTGGATGGTCCTGTAGACCTCCTGGGGAAGAGAGAGAGACTTCCAGGCCTGGTGACGAAGCATTGGAGACAGGAGTTCAGTTTACATCTGCTGTCTGTGCTTCAGGTGTACTGGGGAGGCAGAAGATTGGATTGAAAGGCTCTAAATTGGATTTTCCTTGGGGCTGGCGGGCCTCATGGTTATAGGAAGGTGATGGAGCTGTTGAGCGACAAAAGGAAGACAGCATGCAGCTCACCGCTGATGGCTCTGCCTCAAGTGGAGCAAGAAGGAGATAAGTATCTGCAGGTTTGAAAATTCTTTACCAGTTTAGATTTTTCTAAGCCTGAAGGAAAGAAAAGATACAGCATTGGAAAAAAACAGGACACTTGATTTCTAGGACAAGTGAAATGTACACTCACATTTTCAAATGAAGAATATTATATGGAAACATGTCTAACTTGTATTTCAATTCTTTTTCACTAAGCATATTATCTCTTCATATTCTACTCATATGGTAATACAAATGTTACTTGTCATCCATGAAGCAGTTTAAGGGAGATTTTTTGTAATTATTTAATTGATTTCACAAAACTACACCACATATAATCATTACAAGCTAAGATACGCATGTGAAACTAGATGCTGTATTTCTCTATGAATGCCAAGGATCAGCCTCAGCCTAGAGAGGGGTTAAGAGAAGTGGTGTCTAGGAGCAGTAAAAAGAAGGACTGGAAGTCAAATCGTGGATCCAAGCTGATGACCTATGTTCTGCTTGATACAGCTTTTCTACTCTGCATCTCTCTATGTTCTGCTTTCTCTCTGGAGAGTTCTCTGTCTACATTCTGTTTGATTGCTATGGTAAGAAATCTCTCCGTGACCTGCTTGCTCGTGTGTGTGTGTGTGTGTGTGTGTGTGTGTGAGAGAGAGAGAGAGAGAGAGAGAGAGAGAGAGAGAGAGAGAGAGAGAGAGAGAGAGAATCTCCAAACAGCTCTCTCTTTTTATCCTAAAAAAATCCTCTGGATAGCTCATCTCCTACAGAACAGTCCTGTAATTCATTTTTTCCAGATTTCCCTTGTGATTATCTTATGAATTAGCATCCCATGACCCCAGCCCTTGGATTCTTAGAAGATAGCAATCATAAATTCTTTTCTTAACACTGCAAAAGAATTCAGAGATTTGTCTGCCTTTGATAAGCACAGATGATAAGCTAGTTTGGTGGGAACCTGTCCTGAAATTACATTTCTACCACACCTGGTCTAACCTTTCTCTGTCCTAGGCTGACCCTGAACCTACTTCTTCATTAGTAATTTTCTAACAAGTTAGGTCACAATGCAGATGCTTTGCTCATTAGATTCATGAAGCCCCTCATAAAATTCATATTGTATCCTTATTTTTGTATAGTTGAGAAATTGTATAGTGTTGAACTTATGTGTTTAGACTTCTTTCCCACAGCTTGAAGGGCTATACTGTAGATCCCTTTATTTACCATTTTGGGGAGACATTGGCCCCACCCTCTTCTCGTGGTCTCATGCTGGTTTTAATTATCATGGAGTCAGTAACATTTACAGGAAGGACATTCCTAGGAGGAATGTAAAATATGTACATTACTATACAAACAAGCCTTGTGTCCACAGGGCAGCCATCAACACTCATGGAGGCTCATACAAGCTGTGGTGGTGATGGGGGAAGAACCCTGTCCCAGAGGCAGGATCCACATCACTCTATCCCCACCAGGACCACAACAGTCTTGACATATGAAGTCATAACTACTAAGTTAATATAATATTTTCCTTTTTTTCTATTTTGATATGAACTCAATAAGTTTATATTTCCTTGGCCTAAAGAAAATTCAATTGTATATATGAACTATGTTTTAATTATCTATGTGAACATGCATAAAGGTTAACATAAAACTATCAAGGTCTTCTTCACATTCATCAGATAAGTCTGTTTTAGGCACAGTTGCTTACCGTTAAGTTGTTCAAAGCCTGCAATGCTGAGAACATCAGGCATTTATCAAACTTTTTTTCTATCAAGCCAATTAGCTACATCTCTACAATAATTTGGGATGGAAGAGTCATCTCTTGCCTAAATAGAAGTCTTGTCAAGTCTTAGAGCTACTTGAAGTTATGCTGTCTAATTAAACTTTACTTCAAACACCAAACACAAGAATGTGATAGCATACTATAGCACCAGAGACACATTATTCCTTAATTGATAGAAAAAGCTGTCAAATGATAAAAGACAAAGATAAAAAATTGCTATCAAACAAATTTCAGCAAAAGACCACTTTAGAGTTGGATCTCTTGATGTAAGTAAATAATTCAACAGATGAACGACCAGGGACTTTGTGAAATTCACTATGTTTGAGTTACTTATTAAACAAATGAAATGATAAATGTTGCCATGGGCTTGTTTACAGATCTATTTAATATATAAGGAATTAAAAAAAATAAATTAAACATCCTTAAATCTTAAACATATAATTAATACTTTATATTTTGCTTAATAATTATTTTACAGAAAGAATAATTTCAAGAAAATGTCAGTTGTAAAAAATCTCATGTTGATATTTAGTGAATTAAATACATTTAAATTCAACAGATGAAGTCCTAAATTTGATATTCTCTGTGTCTGTTCAATAGTCAAATCCGTGATTCAGGACAGAAAACACAATGGAACACATCTCTCTTTTCTAAAATTAATGGTATTACCCAGATGTGTATAACTTCATTGCCAAGTTTAGAATTTATACTGACAAAATTTATTATAACTTATTAATGTCAGTCACATAGCTATTGGTTCCCAAATGGAAAGTTTCTCTGTTAATATTATACAGCTTTATAAATTCAAATATGAAATTAGAAGAATAATAGAAACCATGAAAAATACTATACTGTAATATAAAGAACTATCTGTATGTAGTTTAAATTAATTCAAAATCTTTCATAGAAAATCTCATACCATATCACTCATTATTAATAATTCACTGTGCCTGAAGATAAACAAAAATCATAACATTATTTATTATGATTGGACACAAATAAATAAGATATCACATTTTGGGTTTTGGCAAGAACATTTTGAGTCGGTAAGTACTAAATTACATTAGGAATACTATTAATAATCTGAAAATCAAAGGTAGAAAAATGCTTTGTATTAAAGTATAAAAGTATATTTGGTTTGTTGAAAGTACAATAATTTATGTATGTGTTTGGAAGAAAAATAAAAGTAAAATAGAAATATATCTGTCATGGAGCATCACATTTAATTACTACTCCATGTTCTGAAAGGTGACACATTCTTTGCTCTTGAAAGTTATTTACAGAATAATTCTTGGCAAATATCTCACATTATAGGTGAATTCAGGATTACTTACTGCAGTGAAATCTGATGGTTTAGTTACCCTATTCCTTTCTCACGTATTCTGTCTTTATAACAAGATCAACCAAGTTTCTACTTAAGTTGATATTCTATTAGTGTAAGCTTAGAATTTTCAAAACCTACTTTAATAAGGATTCTCAAACACTTCCACCCCCCTTCCTAACCCACTGTCCAAAGGTAAGGGAGAAAAGATGGAATTTAGAATAATGGAAATTGGATCTATTTAGAAGTGGATCTTTGAGGGCTATTCCAATCTTCATTGTTAGGATACCAGCAGTCCAGTTCAATAGTGCCACGATAGCAACGTTCAAATCAGCACAAGACAGTGGGAGCCATTAGAACTTAGAAACACTCAGAAAACCCAGAGAGGTTCTCTACTGTGCCTTGGTCAATGAAGTGAAAATCAGCAAAGATGTGAGACCAAGGAAGCGATGCAGGGCTAGCTATGCAAGCACCCCATCACTGTTGGTTGCGTCCTACTTGTAAGCTCTAGAAATATCCAGTGTCCTCTCACAGGTCTGCTCCAACAAAACGTCACATGAGTCTGCTTCAGCAAAACTTCACATGACACAATCAGGAATTTCCATTTCACATTAGTCTCTTTTTATCTTTTTAATTTTGAAATTTTGTTTTATTTATAAATATAAAGTTGTTTGCTCAACCAATATGCTAGCCACATCTATTAAGTAGTCATTATTTGCTGGGCAATATGTATATGATGTAACAACTTAACATTATCTAAATATTTAAAATAAAACCAGAGACAAGTTAACTAATTCAATAATTTTGCAAGTTATACACAAATGCATAGTATCCAGTCTAATAATAGATAACTGGCAGCATTGTGACAGGGGTTAATAATTAATAATTTGAGTGGATTACTAAAGTTTGAATTACTGATTTTTATAATATAGGTGACTGATCAGTTATCATACGATTATGTATAGTATAGCAATAATGGAAGACTATCAACAATCATCATATATTTTCTGAGAATATATTTAACTTAGCATCCAAATACAAATGATGAATAATATTTTATACATCCAGTTTAACAAAACAAAAGAATTAAATTTTGCCTTTTTTTTATATCCTACTTCAAATTCTACTTTTCCAACATGAGAATTTAGGAGCTTATTTTCCCTTTGAAATTATAAATGAGATTTTTTTCCCCATCTCCTGTTTGTGCAGTATGTCTCAGGGCTCACTGTGCAAAGGGTACATAAATTACTTACATCAAGCAAATCATGTGGTGATTGGAAACAAGGGCATAAATTTTAAAACAGATTGATGGCAGGTCATAACAGATGCTCTCAAGCTATACAAGGCAAGCAATGGTTATGGATCAGTAGAAAGGCCAATTTCTATGGCAGTGATGGCCTTATTAAGAGTCAACATTTGAGCAAACCTCAGTTATGTAACTGGGTCAATTAGCAGAGAATAAAATGTAGAGGAGTGCTAAGGACTGACTGGATTTGGTTCATCTTAGGTACAGAAAGGTATCTCAATTATGGCAAGTAGTCTATAGGTAAAAGGGATGCTACACCAAAGACCTCCTCTTGAAGGTTGCTATACCTGATTTTTATTCACATTTTACCAAGCAGGCTTCAAACACTTCTTAATATTCTCCCCATCCTTTATACTTCCAGGCATCTGCTTCATTAAAAACCAAGTCTGCTTTTAATGGTTCTTAAAACTCCTTCATATAAATTAAGAGCTTCTATTTTATTGGTCCAATTACCCCTAAGGCCTAGTTGAGGAATGAAAAGTCTAAAGTTATTCTTGAATTTCTCCATCTAAGAGCTGTAAAATTTAATAATACATAAATCACTTTCCTGAGCAGATCATTCCACACAGCACAAAGCTACATATAAATAATTTGTCATTTTAAAATATAATGTCCTGACCACTTGGATTTTGAAGTTAGATATTATGATATTTGCAACTCCCAAAAGAGAGCTTTAGTTATTTTTCTTTAAGAATATTCTCTGAACTTTTTATGGCCTTTGTTGTCATTTCTCCAAGGGAAGATGCTTTCAAGTTAGACTTTAGATACTATGCTGCATAGTGAAAAAAAAAAAGATTTTCGTTCATTCTGTTTCTTTTTTTTTTAATTAAATGTTTCTCTGATAATTATTGAACACATAATTTCTTTCCTGAATTCTCAAATAAGAAATACTGGAGTTGTCTAAATCATTTAACCTTTCCACTCAAATATTACAACCACCTACTTGAACACTAATGGTATAAAGATACAGAAATACAAATACAAATAATAGTAAAATCTCACTATTAAAAACAAGGGGAGAGACCCACTCTTCACCACTTTTCATTTAGAGCTTTTGATCTAGATGATATGTAAATGTAAGTTCTTTCTTCCTCTGAGATAAATGTGACTCTTTATAAAAGAGAAATGAGCCTCTTCTATAGATTCATTTCTTGGAATATCTTGAGACAGAGCTTCTAGAGCACAGCGCTCAAACAATAACATCTCAAATATCATAATGGCAAAGGGAAAAAGTTCAGCAGAGACAAAAAAAGAAAAAGAAAAGGAGAGAGAGAGAGAGAGAGAGAGAGACAGAGACAGAGACAGAGACAGAGACAGAGAGACAGAGACAGAGACAGAGACAGAGACAGAGATAGAATAGCAGGCTAAAGAATAGGCAAGCTTTATAAACTAACAGCAGAACAGCAGAAGAAATCTGAACTCCAGGTTCTCCTCCCCTCTACCTTTGTGCTTTCACAAGCATGAGTAGGCATATGGACCAAGGTGTGGGACTAGTCTGTGTGTTTCTTTTCTCAACCATTATGAAATTCGGCTGCAGTAGTCCTCATTTCTAATTGTGTTAGAGACAGTAGTTTCCTGAGATTTATAATCAACTGTGTGACAGGAAATATAATTTTAATAGGAATAATGGATGTGTGCATTGTGTGTTTATATTTCTCATAATTAAAATGTTTCATACTGAATTTCATGGAAATTTATCATCAGATTTTATTTACTTATATTAACTTGTAAGTAAGCAGGTTAAATATGCACTCTTGTTTCTCACATAAAATAAAAGAAATTATTTAGAGTATTCCTGATGATGACTGATTTTTCTCACAATATGAATATTTTATGAATATGTTGGATTAATTTAATTTAAATAACTATGGCATAATTAATCTTTACTGCTGGAAATATGCAGGGTGGTTAGCATAGCTGAATAGTGAAGCTTGCATTCTATATCTGATCTCTAAAGAGAATGTCTTTCCAAATAAATAAATGTTCAATATTATGCTTCTATGCACCTTATTCCAAAGCTCCATGTACAATTACTTCAAAAACATCCAAGGTCACTAAGCAACAGTCTAACAGATTAATTAATTAATTTTGCACATTATAAAATCAGTTACTCAGTAAAATATATGTTTCTTAAGAAAATAAGATGAAATTATTTTTGAATAATTTGAATAATTATTCAACAATAATGGATATTATTAGTTTTAATAATGAAAACTAATTAAAATGCCAAAGATCTAGAAGTCAATAAAGAATGATAAAATACATGCATGATCTAGAAATCAATAAAGAATGATAAAAACATGCACATGACGTTAAAGATAGAAAAAAAAAGAGAGAAATTGATGTGGATAGAGTCTAAAGACTTTGACAAGGGGAAATTGAACCTACATTTAAGACCCAGCCACCTAAGAACAAGATGATTCTTTTAAATAGGTTATTGGGAGAAGAGGAGAAGGCCAGATTTGTACAACCTAGGAGATACATGCCTTGAAAATAACTGTCATATTTAAGATGAAATGGCATTGCTATGGCAACAGTTTCAAAACACAAAATGAACAAAAAGACAAAAAATCTATTTGCCTCCTCTCTTCTAGGAGTTAAGTTCTCCTATTTCCCATGAAGACTAGAGGGTTCAGGATCAGAGCTAGCATTTAAATGTGTGGATTTGGTGTTGACAGGTATTAGCTTAACTGTGAATACATGGAACTTGCCTGGTACTTGGCATCAATGAAATTTTCCTGCTATATTCTTGGTATGATGGTTTTGTTTGTTTGTTTGACATTTAAATCTGGAGTTCATAAATTCTGTTTGCCCTTTATCTTGTGGAGAATAACCTGGATGAATTGAAAACTTGAGATAGATTGAAAAAGAAGTTGTTACTTTTTTTAAGAAAGGAAAGAGAGAGAGGAAAAATACATACACACATGTGTGTGTGTGTCTCTGTGTGTATGTATTCTCTATATATGTGTGTGTATGTATTTCGTGTGTGTGTGTGTGTGTGTGTGATTACAACAGAGCATGGTCTTGGACTTTAGGATGGAAAACTTGTCACAGTGTGACAGTCCAACTAAAATCAAGATCAGAATCTTTCAATAGCCTCAAGGCATTGAAAACACATTCATAAATACTTACATGACCATGCAATTCTCTTAAACCTGTATGTAGATCAAGAATTCTAACTCAAAAATACTCTCGTAGTATGAATATGATTTATGGTGATTTATGAGGAAAGCAATATAAAACAAATATGTGTCATGTTTTTAACGTATTATCTTATTTTTCCATAGTTATTTCTGATTCAAAAGATGAGCACCTAGAAGACTCCCAGAGAGGCTGCCTCTGGCAGCTAAGGAAGCAGATGCCGAGACCTACAACCAAACAGTGGGCAGGGAAAGAATCCAAGCTGGAAACCTCCATTGGGTCACTTCCTTTGGAGTCTGAGAACCTCAAGAAGAGAGGAGGAGGAATTGGAGGAGCCAGAAGGGTTGAGGATACCAGGAGAACATGTCCCACAGAATCAACTAAGCAGGAATCAGGAGCATTCAGGAAGATTCAAGTGGCAGGCTTAGAGTCTGCATGGTCTGTGCTAGGTTCTGTTCCTATAAGTTATGGTTTTTGGATTGATATTTTTGGAGGACTCCTGATAGTGTGATTTGAGGTGTCTCTGACTCTTTTGCCTGCTACTGGGATCCTTTTTCTCCTACTAGGTTGCCTTTCCCCACCTTTATGTGAAGATTTGTGCCTAATCTTACTGCATCTTGTTATGTTGGATTTGGTTGATGTCCCTAGGATCCTGCCCTATTTTGGGGAGATATGGAAGAGGAGTGGGTCTGGGAACAGGGGAAGTGGAAACATGAATAGAAGGAAAGAAAACTGCAGTTGAGATGTATTGTATGATAGAAGAATATATTACATCTTTCAATTTTTCTTCACTTCTTCAAAATGAAATATTTATTTTACTTTCACATCACCCAATTATCTTCCAAGATGAGTAGATTTTCCTTAAACTTCTGTACTAATTGCAATTTATTCTCAGAAACTAAAATCTTCTTATAATTTATCATTATAAAGTTCATATTTCTTCCTTCTTAAAACATTATTAGCATCTTATACATACTATAAATGAACAGTATTTTCTGAATCCTGATTTGCATTTACATTGGTGCAAGTGTGTATGAGTCTCAGGAGGTCAACAAAAAGCTACATATCTAAAAGAACAGAAACCTGGAAGATTCTTGAGTGGTTTAACAAGGCTTCTGGAAAAGGAAATTCTAACCAGCTGAGCTGATGATAAAGGGGATAGGTAAAATGTTGTGCTTGGAAGTATGAAAAAGCTCTAGTTTTGCAGCTCCGAAGGTGAGGTATTTTTTTGCAGTGAAGCAGCTGCCTCTCACTCTACCTTCTCCTTGTAACTGAACTCTTCCACACTCCTCCTGTGATTAAAACTCATTGGTTCATATAGTTGGGCTTTATTGCAATATTACATTGAGCTGTTGTGAGTATTGATTCACTTTCTAAGGGTGGGTAGACATGTGCATTGCTTCTACACGAAAAAGGCTACAATAAAGCAATCTGTCACTTTAGTTGCTTAAAAGTTATTATATACACAAGGTTAGAATTATAAAGAAACTTATTTTAAAATAATAAAATGAAATTTGATTTATTTGTTTTATTTTATGTATATGAGTACACTGTAGTTGTACAGATGGTTGTGAGCCTTCATGTGGTTGCTGGAAACTTAATTTAGGACCTTTGCTCACTCAGTGCCTGACTGCGCTCTGGCCCAAATAGTGTTATAAATAAGTACACTGTAACTGTCATCAGACACACAAGAAGAGGGCATCAGATCTCATTATGGGTGGTTGTGAGCCACCATGTGGTTGCTGGGATTTGAACTCAGGACCTTTGGAAGAGCAGTCAGTGCTCTTAACTGCTGAGCCATCTCTCCAGCCCGAATAAAATGAAATTTGAACGTGTGACTTTATACAGAGTTGTTGTTAAACATTGATGCAGTATCATGACCTGGGACTCAGTCAAAACAGAAGATCAATATTTGCAATATGTAGTTCTAACTTATTGACTCTGAATATACTTTTGCCAAAAAGGTTAAGACTCTTAAATAAAAATCTCTTGAAAATTGGAAGATTTTAATCATATCTTTCAATTAAAAAAAAAAAAAACTTTTGTACACTTCCTCAAAATGTGAGCACTTAGGAATCATAAACACACTTTTATATACAGCTAATGATAATTAGATGTTGCTAACTACAGAAGGTAGAATATTTTTATATTATGTTTGTTTTCCAAACATAAATGCTACATGCCATTTTAACTATCTCCTATCTGTCACAACTTATACATTTTTCAACCCTCAAAGAAAGAGATCATTCCATACCTATGAATTTCTGTACCACAAGAACTAACAAATACATACACCTTATATTTCTAGAAACTCACAATTTTAATCTCAAAATGAATTGTCATTCTTGTAGTACTTATGACATTTCACATTTTAAAATGACAATCTCCAGAAATCAATCTCCAGAAATAAAATCATATATTTATCTGTTCTTAATGGCAAAATACCCGATAACTATAAATATATTCTTAGGCTGTTCACATGAGAAACAATTCATATTAAGACTATTTATTTAAGAAACACACTTATAAAGAATCAGATAAAATTATTTTATTAGTATTTATCTATACAGAGGTTAGAAAATCTTTATTTATAGATGGGCATGTCATATTCCTGTTATCCTATTAGGAAACATTTGGAAATTACAGCCCAACCTATGACATACCAATGACTTGTTAAAAATGCAGGAAGAATGGCATACATCTATAACCCCTCTGAAAATATACGCAGGCAGACCACTGTGATTTCTAGGCCAGAATGGTCTATATCATATTTTCTAGTGCAGCAAAACTTATACAGTAATTCTCTGTCTTAATAAAACTTCAATGCACCTAAATATATATCTATATCTATCTATCTCTCTATCTATCTATCCATCTTTCTATCTATCTATCTATCTATCTATCTATCTATCTATCTATCTATCTATCTATCTATCTACATATCATTGTTCTTTTTCATGCAAAGCAAGTAAACAATATGTAAGGTTTATTTTTTTATTTTAATTAATATGTAAATGTTTAAATCATCAAAACGTTAAATGAATTAAAGATATGAAAAATAGTTACCATTACCCAACTTGGAGTAAAGATGAAGCCTGAATAGTGGACATGCCTTCTATGGCTACCTATAGTATAAAATTCCCATTTTTACGAAGCATACAAATAGTCATGGATGGAAATTGTGCTAAACTACTCTGGTAGATGACTGTGAAAACTTTGTCATATATGCTAATGCCTAATAAAAGCATACATAGTACTAGATTGAGATTTCTCTTAGAAGCCTTTGGCCTTTCTGCCAGTGTGGAAGAAATATGAGATTCTTCAGTTGCTTAATCTGTTTTAAAGACCTAGTGCTCACATTACTGCATCATGGGAAGAACTTTTGTAAAACTTCATTTCTTGCTCATTAGTTCCACAGATTGAGATATCTTAATCACCTATTTAACAGCAACAATAACAGCACTTATTGGAATGTCTTTAAAAGCTGTGTTGGGTTACAAAATCTGCAACATTTTCTTACCTTTATTGACCCTGCCGGATTTTGTTTTTAAGTCTCGGTTGCTTTGACAACCATGACTTGTACATTTGGTTTCACATTTCAGTTTCTTTCACTATTCTTTGTATATTTATGCATTGACATAATACAATTAGCACATTTCATCGCATTCACTTTTTGATTACTCTCGACATTCAAATAAACAATATACATTTCCTCATATAACACACAAATTCAAATTAAACTGTTTGGAGTGATTGCGAGTGTATAACTCAGAGGCTATCTCTGGTTCCCTAAAGCTGGTTTATTTTGATCATGAAAAATTTAAAATTAATAGTTCTTAAGCAAGGATATCTTGAGTTTTCATGTTTTGATAAGTAATTTGGTATTAATTCTTTTTTTTAAATTTCAACAAAAATAAACATGAAAAGTACAGATAATCATAAATTGTTGGTCATAGTTGCTTTGCTGCCAGCTATGTATTAGTCAAAATATTGTCTCAGTACTTGGCCATAAAGTAATAAAATTCTGTGCATAATCATATTACATGGTGAGTATTGAGTAGTGACATATTATAAGCCACTCAACAAGCATATGTTAGCTTTAAGCAAACAAGAATTTCAGTTCATATTTTATTAAAAAAACAAGGAGTTTACATGCATAAATTTGCTAAAAGCAAAATAATATATATTCACTGAAGCAATATATTTCAGCTTTATAACTCAGAGTCAAATGGAAATTTTCTTGGCACTGAACTCTGTAACCCTAAAACCTTTCTATGCCTGCCCCAGCTCTGAAGACTGACTAAGAGACTTATATTTATTTATGAATGCCTAAGCCTTATAGCTAGGCTTCTTACCAATTACCTTGTAACTTATTAACTCATTTATTCTATTTTAAGTTCAGTCACAAGGCTTGGGATCTCTCAGTCTCAAGTATCAGGGCCTGCTTTTCCCTCCATATCAGGCTGGTGAAACTTTTCCCAACGTGACTCTTTCCTACAACTCAATCTCTCTCCGGAAGTCCTGTCTATCCTCTCCTGCTCCATCACAGGCTACCAGGCTTTTATTAAAACCAATCAGAAGGTGAGAGAGCGAATGTTTACAAAAATGTGATCCAAGTGCTGAGCCATCTCATCTCTGTGGGTAAGGAAATCAGCATCTGAATAACAGAAAGACAATCTTTATACTTTGCAAATAAAGATCACCTCAACAGAATTCAACTGTGGCTTGCAAAGTAACACTCATGTTTGCAAAGCCAGTGTCCAGTGCATTGACACTGCATTGACATGAAGTGGGGGAAATAAATTGAATCTAGCCATTTGACCCACATATCAAAGGAAAACGCTGGAGGAAATGTAGAAGTATATTTAATAAATATGGTCATATTAGAATCTGGATGGAATCAAGTATCTCAGCCAATCATTGGAATGCTGACTTGAAACGAAGGATTGGATCAAGCAAGAGCTGTGAGCTACTTTATCATTCGTTATCATGTTATCTTCCTCTCTCCTTCTGGGGAAAGATTGAATTCTAAGAGTGAGTCAGATGGGAAAACATTCACCATCCTGGGATGGGAGAAAAACAGTCCTGGGTACTAAAGATTGAGTGGTCACCAACCTTGTGGCAGAACATCATCAAGTTATGGTCATTTTCTTCTTCCAGACTCTTCCTGGTAGTTCCAGAGTTCTGCTTGATTGACTGTTGAATTGGGTTTTGTGAAATAGCCTGACATGCCTCCATATTTGTAGGGATAGTATTAGTTTCTGTCATTGTGGAATTCCCCCAGCGTAAGGTGTTACCTTAGTGTTCAGAGGTATGTCTGTGAAGGTCACCTATTCCAGGAATGTAAAGTGACCTGAAGGTTTAAAACAATCACTAGAAATCCTCAGTGACATTTTGTGGCCTATGTAACATGTAATTGTGACGATTGCAGGAAAATGCCTTAACAAGTTATTCTTTGTTCCTTCAGGCTTGAAATCGAATTAATCAACTAATGGGTAACCAACTTTAAAACAGCAATTTTTAAACGAAATCTAAGATTAAATTCCTATGTAGACCTAGCCACAAGTTGGATGTCAAGTATACTGGCTGGTTTTGTATGTCAACTTAACACAAACTGGAGTTATCACAGAGAATGGAGCCTCCCTTGAGGAAATGCCTCCATGAGATCCAGCTGTAAGACATTTTCTCAATTAGTGATCAAGTGGGAGAGGGCCCACTGTGGCTGGTGCCATCCCTGGGTTGGTGGTTCTGGGTTCTATAAGAAAGCAAGCTGAGCAAGCCAAGGCCAGCAAGCCAGTAAGGAACATCCCTCCATGGCCTCTGCATCAGCTCCTGCTTCCTGACCTGCTTGAGTTCCAGCCCTGACTTCCTTTGGTGATCAACAGCAATTTGAAAAGTATAAGCTGAATAAATGCTTTCCTCCCCAACTTGCTTCTTGGTCATGATATTTTGTGCAGGAATAGAAACCCTGACTAAGACACCAAGTAAAGGATACATAGAGAAAACAGTGGTAGAATTCCAAGCTTTATCTTGATTTTAGTTAGGTTATAGAACAAGTGAAGTGTTGGTACTTTTCAGCAAATGAGTATCTACAGCCTGTTATATAAATACAAGATCAGCCATCAGTTAATACAACTTAAATGATATTTCTCAGATATGTACATCAACAATGTAAGATCTGTGATGTAAAGGGAAAATGTCAAGACTTCAATCATTATCACACTGTTATTATAATTTTCTTTTGATTTTAATTTTTTATCAACTGCTTAATTAAATGTAACTTTAATTAAATGTGACTTTTCTTCCTAAAACATTCAACCACAATTTTTGGGATTATGTGTGTTCATACAACAAAATTGGAGCAAAAGTATCTATAGAGCATATTTAAAAGATTGTATATGAAGCACTTCTAAATGTAGTTTTAAAAATATGTGGCTGTCATGACTGGTTATTACAACACAAATCATGTGTTGGCCTATAGCTGTTGAAGTCCCTAGCTGCTGAATGTCCTAGAAATTAAATTATATTTTTCTTCTTCTGCACTCTACAGAATTTTGGCTGATCTTTGAGGTTAAATCACTTTTTTGACCTCAAGGATCTTTCCAGAAGTATTCATAAGAAGCTGTCTCTGGAGCTTTCTACTTTAAAGTAACAAATGATCTGAAATGTGCAGCCCATAAGAAAAAAATCATGAGAAGGCTTAGAAAATATAATCCTAAACTCTGTTAACATCTGTTAAGGAGATGTTAAGGTCTAATTAAGGTCTAATTAACTACCAATTTCTTTTCTTTTTAAAATATTTTTATTAACTATTTTTATACATTCCATATTTTATCCCCCACCCTGCCAACTCCTGTCCAACCTCAGACTGTTTCACATCCCATACCTCCTCCCCTCCTGCTGCTGCCTCCACATGGATTCCCCCCGTCCCCTACCCCACCTGACCTCTAAACTCCCTGGGGCCTCCAGTCTCCTGAGGGTTAGGTGTATCATCTCTGAATGAACACTGATCAGGCAGACTTCTACTGTATATGTGTTGGGGGCCTCATATCAACTGGTGTATGCTGCCTGTTTTGTGGTCCAGTATTTGAGAGATCCCAAGGGTCCAGATTAATTGAGACTACTGGTCCTCCTACGGGGTCACCCTTAGCTTCATTCAGCCTCCCCTAATTCATTACAGACACTTGATCTTTGACAATGAAGCCAAAAATATACAATGGATAAAAGAAAGCATCTTCAATAAATGGTGCTGGTCTAACTGGCTGTCTGTATGTAGAAAAATGAAAATAGACCCATATTTGTCACCTTGCACAAATCTCAAGTCCAAGTGGATTAAGGACCTTAACATAACACCAGATACACTGAATCTAATGGGAGAGTAAGTGGGAGAAAGCCTTGAACACATTGGTACAGGGGGAAACTAGCAATTTCTATTAAAAAAGTTTCTTTAACTGTCAGTGAAGTTGGGGGCCAGCATCTATGCCTCTCTACAATGATACTTTGACTTATAAGTGAAAATCCAAATTCACATTTCTTAGATTGTCTCAACTACTTGTCAAAGCTCCAATATATTAATTTTTTGTCAGTTGATTTCTAGATACCTAGAAGGAATAATGTCATTAAATAAATATATATTTAGTATATTTACTTTTTCTGTTACTTGAAATATTCAATATTTTCTTCAGTGAGAAAATTTTCTCCTCATCTTAGGTGATTATAAATTTAAATTCAGTTCATAATTGTGTTCTGTATTAGTAATTTCTACAAATATATATATATTTAACATAAGTGGTTTACATCTTATACATTGAACATATCCACTTACACAAACCATAATAATAATATATTTACTTCATTATTTAAAAATTTAGACTATTTTCTTTTTTAAATACTTATTTTCATTTTATGTATATAGATATTTTGTTTGCATGTATATTTTTACATCATATGTGCTTGGTATCCATGGAGGTTGTATATCACATCAGATCTCCTGCAGTTGGAGTTCTAGATTGTTATGAGCCTCTATATGAAAGCTAGGAATCAACCCTGCTGTCCTTGGAAAGGAGTCATTGTTCCTACTGCTGAGCCAATTTAGCAGCTTAAATTTAAAAAAAAATTAAAGTAAAAAATCTTATTCGAACTAATTTAAAAAAAAACTGGTAAAGGGTTATTATAGGTTAGCTATTATTTCTTTGTTTCCTAATAAATATCCTTTTGAAGTTTCTTTCTGATACTACTAGTTTTCTTTCTCTTTTTAACATCATAAGTATAAAATATAGAAAGATAATGTAATTCTTCATTAAACTTTATATATCAAAACAAAACAAAAACTGATTACTGTAAAGGATTTGGTTTACAGGATATAGGAAGCTATTTGTGATAGAGATATTACTCTAATTTATAAGGTAAGAATGTCTGCAAATACCTGTGAAAATGCATGTTATTAAGGTGCTTGGGAGGATGGTTCAGTCAATTATCTATTTGTGGTGCAAACATGGATTAAGATGCCGAGGGCACACATCAAAAGCATTGTGTGATGATCTACATCTGTAGATATAGCATTAAGCTACATTAAGCTTACAGCATTAAGAAGACTGCGTCAGGAAGAACTTGGGGGATCAGGCTAGTCAGACCAAACAGTGAGTGAACTCTAAGTTAAGTAACAGACCGTGTCTCAACAGTTTAAGGTTGAGAGTATCTGAGTAAGGCCATATATCAAAATTAGGCACCTATACATCAAAAGATAAACTACAGAATCAACCCACCTGGGCCCAAAGGGGCTCACAGAGATGGAACTGCCAATCAGAGAGCATGCATGGGAGTGACCTAGGCCCTCTGCACATATGTACCAGTTGTGTAGCTTGGTCTTTGTGTGGGACTCCTAAACATGGAAGCAGGGGCAGTCTGAGCCATTATTGATTGCCCATGGCACACTTTCCCCCTACAGGGATACATCTTCTTGCCTCAATAGGAGAAGGTGTTCATGTCTCACTGCAATTTGATATACTAAGGCTAATTGATATCCATGGGAGGTATCCTCTTTCTTGAAAAGGGGGGAGAAATGAATGGGTGGTGGGGGGAGTGGAGGGGGAAGGGAAGGACTGGAAGAAGAGGAGGGAGGGCATATAAATATAGAGAGAATGAATTAATTCATCAATATTAATAAAATTGTTTGTGAATTAAACACCTGAAACTTGAAAAGATTTAGGCCTCAAACATAAACACACATAAGCATCTTGAAGTAAAAAGAATACAGACACAGACACATCTATATACATAGAGGTATGCATATATATATATATATATATATATATATATATATATATAGACATATACATATATATGTATATGTATATAGATACATGAGTATGTATGTATTGCAAAACCTGAAGGTACAACTAATTTCACGTGTTTAATATAAGCTTTGAAATCCAGATTTGGGTTAGCACTGACACCTGAGGTTAAATTAGAGAAAAGGTGGAAGAAGCTGAGCTGACTCTGTAGGAGGAGCAGCAATCTCAATTAATCTGGACCCCCGAGATCTCTCAGACCCTGGACGACCAGCCATGCAGCATACACCAGCTGCTATGGGACCCCCAGCACAGATACAGCAGAGGAATGCCTGGTCTGGACTCTGTCAGAGAAGACGCATCTAACCCTTGAGAGACTTGGGACCCCAGAGAGTGGGGAGGTTTGGTGGGGCAAGGGGTGGGGACATCCTCATGGAGACAGGGGTGCAGGAGGTATGGAATGTGGAACAGTCATAGGGTGGACCAGGAGGGGGATAAATTCCGGATTGTAAAGAAAATATTAAATAAAATTAAAATAATAAAATAAAATAAATAAAATATTTTCAGTTGTACTAACAATTTTAAAATGTGTATTTCAAAAAATATCACATAATAATATGGTAAAATGAAAAATACATTATCAGTTAAATATATCACAAAATTATATTACATTGTATGTTTGAATTACTGGAAATTTTAGTTTCCATTTGATTTACAAACTAATTTTCATAGTATAGATAATAATTTGACAATTATTAGACTAACAAAATAACTGCTCAACATACTTCATATATCCTTCATAATCCTTTATTATTGTTGTTACAATGAAATGGTTATGAAAAAAATGTGTTAAGAGAGCAACCGGGCAGCGGAAGGAAAGAACATTCAAAGATCTCATTAGGTATTGTGTGTTAGGATGCTTGCTTTGGGGCTCATTGGATACACACAGGGCTTCAACTCTCTCTTTATTACAGTCATAAAGAGCAACCAAGACTCATAAGAAGTAGCTGGTGGGTTTGTAAATGATATGACAGCTTGTTCAAACAGGTTTCTACAGAGCCATCTAAAGGAAATTTTCATTCTGGAGCATAGCTAGGAGCTATTTGTGTTTAAAATGTCCACTTTGTCACTGTAAAAAGAAAAGTCCATGTGTTAAGAGGCTATCAAATGGGGACCAGTTTCTTTTACTTCTCACCGAATACTACTTAGCACTGTCATTAGTAAGAAAGAAATTTTGGTAGACATATAATGATAGCATCTTTTTCTTGTGTGAAAACACCTCCCAAATGCAGACATACATATATATGTATACACACAAATATAAACACATATACATGTGTATGTGTATATATATATATATATATATATATATATATATGTATACATATATATGCAAGTAAGATAACATTTCAAATTTATTCATTTGCCTGATTTAAAGTTATTTTGGACTTTAACATAATACAGAAATGGCAAACACCTTTATGAACAAAACTGAGTGGCATTTCACATTCTGGTGATAATCTAACTAGAATGAAATCTTCACACTCTACAAATGAATAGAGGAATCACTTAAATGTTATGGTATTTTCTATGAACTAACATTTTTAGCTATAATATGTGACAGAAAATCACAAAATTAGCTTGCTACAGCAGTTTTGAAGATAAGAACACATTCTTTCTTTGAACTAGAATAGCAACAAGAATTTGGGAGTTGTTTTAAAACATTATAGTGTCATTCTAACTGAGAACCCTGGACAGGAAACATTGAAGAGATTTGAGTAAGTGAAAATAATTTAAGTATATATCAAAGCTAGAGAGTTCTGGAATGGAAAAGATAATCAGACACAGATATAAGGACAAAGACAAAGACAAAAAGGTCAACATGGTTTTCAAGGCAGCCCTGTGAGAAAAATATAACAGATGCACTATCTTCCCACAGTATCAAATGGTGCGATAAAGGTCTTCCTGCCTCTAGATCATCACCTCTTTGGCCTGAATCACATTTACAATAACATGAGGAAGTGGCTGCTAGTGTCATCCTGCATGATCATCTTTTGGCACATGAAAAATTCCAAAGATTTATTTTCTAGAGTATATAAATCCAATGTTGAGGAGAAAAGAAAGGCAAAAGGTATAAAAATAATTATAAAAATCTCTTCATTCCACTTAGCAGATTGTATCTATGTGGCTATGATTATACATGAGGGGAAGTGTTAAAAGACATGATCTTAATGTATAATAAAGTCCAAATTAATTACAGATAAGTAAGATTCCTTGTACCTCTGACTGAAATGTTGTCACTTCAAAATATACAGTATGTATTTTTCAATTCACTATTCACCTTAATAAAATCATAATTATATTGAAATATAATTTATTTGTTTACTTATTTATTTATTTCTACACTCCAGATTTTATTCCCCTTCCTGTCCACCCTCTGACTGTTTCACTTCCCATACTTCCTTTCTGCCCCTCTGTCTCCGGGAAGATGTCCCCACCAGACCTCTAAACTACCTGGGTCCTCCGTTCTCTTGAGGTTTAGGTGCATCTTCTCTGACTGAACCCAGACCCAGAAATCCTCGGCTGTATATGTGTTGGTGGTCTAATAGCAACTGGTGTATGCTGCCTAGTTTGTGATCCAGTGTCTGAGAGATCTTGGGGGTCCAGGTTAATTGAGACTGCTGGTCATCCTCTAGGGTCACCATCCTCCTCAGCTCCTTCCAACTTTTCCATAATTTCACGACAAGGGTCAGCATCTTCTGTTCATTAGTTGGGTGCAAATATCTGCATCTGACTCTTTCAGCTGCTTGTTGGGTCTTTCAGAGGGCAGTCTTGATAGGTCCCTTTTTGTGAGCTCTCCATAACCTCCTTAATAATGTCAGGCTTTGGGACCTCCCCTTGAGCTGGATCCCACTTTGGGCCTGTCACTGAATGTTCTTTTCCTCTGGCTCTTTTCCATTTCCATCCCTGCAGTTCTTTCAGAAAGGAACAACTATGGGTCAGAGTTTTGACTGTGAGATAGCAACCCCCATCCCTCACTTGATGTCCTGTCTTCCTGCTGGAGGTGGACTGTATAATTTCCCTCTCCCACTGTAGGGCATTTCATATAAGGTCCTTCCTTTTGTGTCCTGAGAGTCTCTCACCTCCCAAGCCTCTGGTACATTCTAGAGGGTCACCCAACCTTCTACCTCCAGAGGCTGCCCTTTTCCATTCTTTCAGCTGGCCCTCAAGGCTTCAGTTCTGTTCCCTCCACCCAATACCTGATCATGCTCCCCTCTTCCCTACCCTGTACCCTTTCCGCCCCAGTACCTCCCTACCTCCCCGCTCCCATGATTGCTTTCTTCTCCCTCCCAAGTGGGATTCAGGCATCCTTACTTAGACCATTAGGCTTGTTAACCTTTATGAGTTCTGTGGATCTTATCCCTGGAATTCTGTAAATATTTTGGGCTAATTTCAACTTATTAGGGAGTATATACCATGCATGTCCTTTTGGATCTGAGTTAACTCACTCAGAAAACATTTTAATAGGTATTAGTTAAATAAAAAATGTTTCTAAAGGTTTGGCAAATAATATATCATGTTATATCAATAGACTAGAAAAGTATATATACCTTTCTTATTTTCCATGTTTATACATGTATTATTTTGGAAATTTAGTTGGTTGTAAATTTATTTTGCAAAGTGAATTTTGCCGTAAAGTATTGTAATAAAAAGTAGTGCTTCAAATTTCTTATTACTTTTAGTCATTCTGTTCCATAGTAGACTGTTTGAAAGAAAACTGTGTGATTATATACATACATACACACACACACATACACATATATGAAGGTTTCAGTGATGACCATATTTATATTTTTATTTTTCAATTGTTCTTTGCTATAGGAACACAAATACTAAATTTAGTAATTTTTATTACTTTATTTCTTTAAAAGTCAATTTTAACTCATTACTTTATGAATACGTTACATATAAATGTATTTTATAGCATAAGTTTTTAAGTTTTCTTGTCAATAAGTGAATATATTTATACCTCACTTACCTTCCTTTCAATTTCTTGTGTCTTCGTTTATAATATTTTGTGTATACAAGCTGTAGAAAATTAAAAATTTTCAGTTTTTATCTTTGGATAGTCTTCCTAGATGATTCTCTGTCAGGAAAGTCAGCATATAAAAATGAACATTTTCTAATTCTGGACTTCTTTTAACTTTCACATTAATCTGAGCGTCTATTCTCTACAAATATCTATTATTTCATAAAATGATTTCTAGCATTCCTGAATATGGCAGCCTAGTATGTTGGTACTCGCATTCTGATACATTAATTAATTTGACTACATATAACACACTTCAAATACCAACATGTAGAAATCTATGCCTACTTATATATACTATGGTGGAAAATTTTTACCTAGTTTTGCTTTTATCTCAAATTTCAAATTAAGATTTAAATTTGAAATTGATTTTTTTCATTAATAATATTTCTGATATCTTCTGTCATTGCTTGTACAGCTAGATACTTAAATTAAAAATTCCATGCTATCTCAAAAACCCCTCAAACTTAATGTCCCCGCCTTCTACTCATTTTGTGTCTCTCTTTCTACCCTCCTGACTTCCTCTCACTCTCTGTTTTTTTTTTCCTATGTTCACTCCCTGTAAACTGGTTGCTTATTGTTTCTTGACCTAAGGTTGGCATTATTTAATCCTATTTGCAATACACAGAAAGCTCATGCATTAAAGGTGTGTGCTAATGCTAAGCCATACCACAATTAGAAATATGTTATTCCAAAAAATAATACAATTCAAGGATTCACAATGTGACCAAACATCCTGCAACAGCAGCCTATATTTCTTTTCTATCAGTGAGTTTCTTTCCCCACTCTCGAAAGCGGTATTTAAAAGGTACAGTTTTGGTAGGGACAGGAGAAATAACTATAAAAGAAGAAACGCTGTATAAATACATCCTAACATCCATCTATCCACAGGTCTCTGTGTAGACACATGCCTGTGCTTGTGTGTGCCTTTTGTGTTTGTGTATATGACCTTTAAGAATCATCTATGCATAAGTAAAAACCTAAGTGAAATAAAAAAGATAATTTATCAGAAAAATGAGATTATTAGTAAACACATAAATATTACCAAAAGAAAGTAAATAAGAAGTCTGTAAATGCATCAACATTTTACCATTACTTGATGATTAAAGATAAAAGGCAAAGTAAAATTATTAAAATAGATTTCTCTTGCTGGTCTATGTACAGAGACTCTCCTTGGAGATCATTGGCCTTGTCCGGTGGAATCTTTCAAGCTGCCACTACTACTGTGGTGCTGCTGCTGTTGACCTGGCTATTGATGTTGGGCCGGCTAGCAAGGGAAGAGAAGTGCAGGGAGATCGTCTACTATGGAAAGCTTTGGGAGCGCTTTCTCTTCCCAGGTAGTGCTACAGCTCTTATAAGACAGATTGTCTCAGACAATGGAGTAATTCTAATACACCATTATTTCTTCTGGATAAGATGTTATATACAAGAAGCCTACAGAACTCCAAACAGACTGGACCAGACCAGAAAGTCCTACCGGAACATAATAATCAAAACACCAAATTCACTAAACAAAGAAAGAGTATTAAAAGCAGTAAGAGAAAAAGATCAAGTAACCTATAAAGGCAGACCTATCAGAATTACACCAGACTTCTCACCTGAGATGATGAAAGCCAGAAGATCCTGGGCAGATCTCATACAGACCCTAAGAGAACACAAATGCCAGCCCAAACTACTATACCCAGCAAAACTCTCAATTACCATAGATGGAGAAACCAAGATATTCTATGATAAAACCAAATTTACACAATATCTTTCCACAAATCCAGCCCTACAAAGGATAATAGATGGAAAATGCCAACATGAGGAGGGAAACTACACCCTAGAAAAAGCAAGAAAGTAATCTTTTTCCAACAAACCAAAAAGAAAATAACCACACAAACATAAAAAGAACATCAAAAATAACAGGAAGCAACAGTCACTATTCCTTAATATCTTATAATGTCAATAGACTCAATTCCCCAACAAAAAACATAGTCTAACAGAGATTTTTTCATGTGGATCTTTTATTTTATCAGAAAATGTTTGTGACTCCTCTTTCAATTTAGTAATGCTTTTTGTGTCTACCATTTTGACTGTATTATTTTCCATGATAATCTTTTATTTTAACATTTTTTCTGTGTATTTCTTCGATTTTGTTGGAAGTGTCTTTCATGTAGATCTTCGGTTTCGTCGGTGGGGGGTTGTTTGTAGTTCCACTTTCAATCAATTTAGGAATGTTTTTGTGCCTACCATTTTGTCGGTATAATTGCCCATAATAATCTTCAATTTTAACGTTTTTCTGTATTTTTCTTCAATTTTGTCAGAAGTATTTTCCATGTGGATCTTCAGTTTTATCAGACAATGTCTATAATTTTACTTTCAATCAACTTAGGAACATTTTTATACCTTCCATTTTATCTGTATAATTTTTCATGTAATAGTTTTAACATGTTTTTCTATATATTTCTTGAATTTTTTCAGGAATATTTTCCTTGTAGATCTTCAATTTTATCAGAAAGTGTTTATAATTCCACTTACAAAAAACATAGGTCCGGGATACTGATTCCCCCAGAGGTTCTGTTACTCTTGAGAATAGTTTTAGCTATTCTGGGTTTTCTGTTATTCCAGATGAATTTTGAATTGCTCTTTCTAACTCTATGAAGAATTGAGTTGGGATTTTGATGGGGATTGCATTGAATCTGTGTATTACTTTTGGTAAGATGCTCATTTTTACTATATTAATCCTGCCAATCCATCAGCATGGCAGATTTTTCCATCTTCTGAGGTCTTCTTCAATTTCTTTCTTCAGAGACTTGAAGTTCTTGTCATACAGATCTTTCACTTGTTTGGTTAGAGTCACACCAAGATACTTAATATGGTTTGTTAAAAACTGCATGGTATTGGTACAGTAACAGACATGTAGATCAATGGAACAGAATTGAAGACCCAGAAATGAATCCACACTCCTATGGTCACTTGATCTTTGACAAAGGAGCTAAAACCATCCAGTGGAAAAAAGATAGCCTTTTCAACAAATGGTGCTGGCTCAGCTGGAGGTCAACATGCAGAAGAATGCAAATTGACCCATTCTTATCTCCTTGCACTAAGCTCAATTCTAAGTGGATCAAAGATCTCCACATAAAACCAGACACACTGAAACTAATAGAAGGGAAACTAGGGAAGAACCTTGAACATGTGGGCACAGGGGAGAATTTCCTGAACAGAACTCCAATAGCTTATGCTCTAAGATCAAGAATAGACAAATGGGACCTCATTAAATTACAAAGTTTTTGCAAGGCAAAAGACACTGTCAAAAAGACAAAGCGGCAACCAACTAACTGGCAAATGATCTTTACCAACCTTACATCCGACAGAGGGCTAATATCCAATATATACAAAGAACTCAAGAAGTTAAACTCCAGAGAGGCAAGTAACCCTATTAAAAAATGGGATACAGAGCTAAACAAAGAGTTCTCACCTGAAGAATATCTAATGGCTGAGAAGCACCTAAAGAGATGTTCATCATCCTTAGTCATTAGGGAAATGCAAATCAAAACAACCCTGAGATTCCATCTCACACCAGTCAGGATGGCTAAGATCCAAAACACAGGAGACAGCAGTTGTTGGCGAGGATGTGGAGAAAGAGGAACACTCCTCCACTGCTGGTGGAATTGCAGGCTGGTGCAACCACTGTGGAAAGCAGTCTGGCGGTTCCTCAGAAAACTGGGCATGACACTCCCGGAGGATCCGGCTATACCACTCCTGGGCATATACCCAGAGACTTTACCTGCATGCAATAAGGACACATGCTCCACTATGTTCATAGCAGCCTTATTTATAATAGCCAGAAGCTGGAAAGAACCCAGATGTCCCTCAACGGAGGAATGGATTCAGAAGATGTGGTATATCTACACAATGGAATACTACTCTGCAATTAAAAACAATGAATTCATGAAATTCCTAGGCAAATGGTCAGAACTTGAAAATATCATCCTTAGTGAGGTAACCCAATCACAAAAGAACACACATGGTATGCAGTCACTGATAAGGGGATATTGACCCAGAATCTCGGAATACCCTAGACACAATCCGCATATCAATAGATTTCTAAGAAGATGGAAGGAGAGACCCCTGTTCCTGGAAAGACTGGATGTAGGGGAACGCCAGGACAGAGTAACGAGAGGGGGCTGAATGGAGAAAAAAGGGAGGGAAGGGGGCTTATGGGACTTTCGGGGAGGGAGGAAACGGGAAAGGGGAAGTGATTTGGAATGTAAATTAAAAAAATAAAATAAAATAATAAAAAAAAACAAAAAACATAGGAATATTTTTATGCCTACTATTTTTATCTGTATAATTTTCCATGAAATAATCTTAATGTGTTTTTTATATACATTTCTTCAAATTTATCAGAGATATTTTCCATGTAAATCTTCAATTTTATCAGAAAATGTTTTTACTTCTACTTTCAATCACTTTAGGAATATTTTTATGCCTACCATCTTATCTATATAATTTTTCATGAAATAGTCAGTTTTAATGTGTTTTTCTATATATTTCTTGAGTTTTATCAGAAATATTTTCCTTGTAGATTTTCAATTTTATCAGAAAATGTTTATAATTCCACTTTCAATCAACTTAGGAATATTTTTATGCCTACCATTTTATCTGCATAATTTTTCCATGAAATAGTCCATCTGAATATGTTTTTCTATATATTTCTTCAATTTTATTAGAGATAGTTTCCAAGTATATTTACACAATGGACTCCCACTCAGCAATTAAAAACAATGATTTCATTAAATTCTTAGGTAAATGGGGAACAGAGGGAGGAAAGAGGGCTTATGGGACTTTCGGGGAGGGGGGAAACCGGGAAAGGGGAAATCATTTGGAATGTAAATAAAGAATATAGAAAATAAAAATTAAAAAAAGCTGTTATATACAATTTTGGGGTGGGTTGGGGTCTCTGACAGCTGATGCTTCCTATTGTCTTGGTCTGAAATGTTAGGGATGCATCAGTTCCACATGGAGCGGCTTGTAGTCATTGTTCCTACGTGACCAATGTGCACAATTCTTTCTAAGGGATGATGTGGCTACATGACTGGAGTCTAGTGCAGGGAGCAGTGAAGTGACTACTGTCCTTTCTGGAATCCCAGGGATTCAAGCCCAGCACGACTTTAGCAGGCTTCCTCTCACAGTCCACCACCTCACACCCTCTCATCACAGGCTCATTTCCTTCCATTTGGAAGCACACATGGAGAAAGTAACCAATGTGACTACTGGGAACTCAGTGGTTTACTTAAAATAACGAAATTGCTTTCATACATTATCATACTTTCTTGTTTTAACATTTATATAGCCTTTCTGAATAAGTCCATATTAATTTTTGAAATTAGTGATGGATGAAAAATGGTGGACGAGGTGACTATAAAACTTTTATTATTTAGAAAAATTATTCTGTTTGTGATACAAAATGAGTTGTGTAAGGAGCAAAAACAGAGAAGACTATTTTCTTATAATTAGAGCAAAAATGTGATATTAACTATGGAAGAATTTAGAAACTGATAGAAACCTGCACAAAAATACCTCTGAAGACTACAATGTTCCAACATAGGTTTGGCAGTATTCTCTGTGCAAAGAGAAATGAAAATACAAAATAAACCAGGATGAATCATGTACAGGAATGTTAATCCAGTAACATAGTTGCTCTGGCAAGGGGTCATACCCCCAAACCTTCTGTGTCTGTGAGATCAGGTTGGATGACATATCTTAAATCCTTCTGGCTGATATGCCTTTAGTATACACTTTTAATCATTCTAGGTGGAATACAGACATACCCTTAGGACACACCTTAGGATCCTCAGCAATGAAGTTTAGTTTGTAGAAGGGGAAGAAGTAATGAATAAGAGATTTGACAATATGTGTCAGAAATAGAATCTAACCAACATTCGGGAAAGAGAGAGTACCTAAGAGCAGTGAAGGAAGAGCATTCTGTTCAGTTCCTTGCAGTTCAGTTGAGTGCAGTTTATCTCAGTTGAATTCTGATAGTTTTGTTCAGTTTCAGTTCTGCTCAGTTCATACAGTCAGTGTAGTTCCTTTTGTGCCATTCAGAGGCAGTTTTTCAAAGCAGAGCAATACAGTCAGAAGCTGAGAGAAACCCATTTGAATAATTCAACTTGGAGAGGAGTTTGAGCCACAACAGCTGAGTTTGAAGCAGTCAGCTAGAGATCAGAGGGAGTTTATTCAGTAATAAATCTCAGAGGCTAAACATTTCTAGGCCTAAGTTAGCAGAGAAAGGCTAGAAGTTGAAGCCTTCCAGGTCCAAGCATGCAGAAGACTATATTGTATATCTATTAGAATTTTCCATGCCTAGGCCTAGGAATATTTAAATAGAAACATTCTTGGCTCAGGCCAAACCATGCATTTGTTAAAGTTGGGTATGTATCTCATCTTTCTGTTCATCTGAGGAAATAAATTGACAACAACAGCAGCAACAAATGGCCTGTAAGAATACTCACTATTAAACCCACTCACTATCAGGTCTGAAGACCTGAGTTCAAGCCTAGAATCACTGCCTAACCAAGTTCTCTTTCACCTCTACATGCACACCATGGCAACCCCCACCCCCTGTACACGCCAAGGAATAAATTAATTCCATATCAAAGTTCTGATTTGTTATTGTTATCCAAAATGGTCATATACATTTATTACTGCTCATGAGTTTTTAATAGTGTCAAATGCTAGAAGACAACTTCTAAGTTTGCTAATCAGCTAATACACCTTCAAAAAAAATTCGATCTCATGTGTATCATAGAGAGATCTACAAGCACACTCACTCATGGAGTGAAAATATCAATCTTTTCTCTGCCCTTCAATTTCAGGAAGATTCCTAGATTTTTCTTCTTATGTGTTACATGAGGAATCCTCTTTCCTGTTCTTGATAACCTTGGATAATGCTGATATTGTGAATCCAATCTTACTCAGCTATTTTCTATCAGTTACAGAGCAATGTGATACAACACCTAGGAGAGTGACACTTTAAAATTGGAAACTAATGATGCATTGACTAGGAAGTCTGGATATGAATCGGGAGAGCAACCAACCCAAACCACAGCTGGTTTCACAGGTGCAGTACAGGTCTGGCTCTGAGTCTCAAGAGCAACCAACCAAACCAGGACAGGTTTCCCAGGTACAGGTGGCCCTTGGCAAATTAATTGTGACTTTGTGAATTGTGACTATTGTTATCTCAACTGAAGCTACTCTACTAAATTGTAATTTTACTGATTTAGATTCACTTCAAAACAGTTCTTTAATGTACATTTTTCTCCAGAGTTTTTACCAATAATTTTAAGGTATGTATGTATTAATGTAGACATCAGTTGTTGATACCCATTGCTAATAAGAGTTTTAATTTTTTTTCCTGGAAGAAATATAATCAAGTTTGAATCATTTATTAGTATTTAAAATGTTTACTTTGATTTCAACCTCTAAAAATACCATTATAGATAATTTGGGTAAATACTATCCTTGCATGATTCTTCCATACGTAAACCTCAGTTGCATAGAGTGTCATTTCATAGCTCAATGTGACCTGGAAAGGAGGAACAAGAGAAATTATTAGTCAAGAAATATGACAAGTATTATATTGGTTGCCAAGGCTAACATTAGCATAATTTCTTTTGCTGCTAGTAGACAATTTTTGGAAGATGTGACCAGTGCGACCCCATTCTTGATGTGTTCCCTTTCCAAAACCATGGCCAAATTTTATTCAGGAAATAATCATTAAATAAACCCAAATTAAATTCTTTCTAGAAGATACCTGACTGTGACTACTCTACACTTCCAATGGAGAATACATAGATGACTCAGTGGTTAGGAGTGTTTTCTACTGTTTCAGAGGACTGAAGTCTGTGTACTAGGAGCAAAAATGAGTTGCCTTACAACTGTATATAAATCCGACTCCAGAGTTTCGACACTATATTCTGTTCTATTGAGATATGAATTAAATTTTCCAATGATGTGAAACAAGGAAAGCCTTAATAACTGTGGCAACCAGAAATATCTGTAGGAAACATCATGGCAGTTCAATGTAATATAGGAATTTGTGTATTGTATAATGTATTGTGCACTGTTTAAAGGATATTCCTGAGTTATTCAAATGCTGATTTCTCTGCCCTCATAATCTTGTTTCAATCCAGACACAGTATTGTATTGTTTATATATCAAGAATCTCCTGTCTCAAGTTTGTGTAAACAATTCTTACCATTGATTTTCTGCCTTGTCAATAAATGTTCTTCACACAGTGTCTGGGTAGAAGAAAGAAAAGGGAAGAACCTTCAGCTAGCCAGGGGAAAAGGAGGGGGTGGGAAGATGATTCAGATTGGCCATGAGGAGTAAAGGGTCTAAGAAGATACCATGGGAAAAAGAATCAGAAACTGAAAGAGCCAGATCATTGGTAATATGCAAGTACCATGGGGTCATGTCTTGCAGGTAGCAAGGTTAACATAGGGAGTTAAGGCAGATCATTGAACTGCCTAGATATTAAGTTAAAGCTTATAAATACATCTTGGTTTCTCAGGGTGGTTATTCTGGACTAGCAAATGTAAAGAAATATAGCCAGGGGATTAATTCACTATTAAACTTATATTTAAATAATTCATCTTATAAATCTGTATAGAATAAGGAAAAAGAAAACTTATCAAACATATTAAGCATATATATAGGATGGTATAGTTATTTTTAATAGTTAAGCAGTCTGTACTTTCTCATGATAAACATAATACAACTAAACTGCTTAGAGGAAACTTTAATGCACAGGAAATCTGTTCCAGTTTCAAAATTGTATTGTGATATGCAACTGTATTTATAAAATATAGCTCTTAATAGTATGCAAGCTGTGTCTTCTGTAGCTGTAGAAGTGTACTTCACATTGAGCTTCTGCTTGGGATCACAAGTCCACAAGTAGTCGCAGTTGCTGACTTTCTTCATGTTGTTCACATTCTATTGTCACCAAAAAAATGGCTCTAAGACTGAAGCATTCATGTCAGCTGGGATTTGTGAGGTATGTACACTGAATATTTTGGAATGGGATTCAACAATATGTTTTCTAGCCACCAATTTGGGAAGACTGACACTAACGTGAGAATTATAGACTCAGAAGCAGAAACTCAAGATCCAGTTTTCCGTTCCTCCTCTTACTTACTGTTTTCCAAAACGGATTGGCAGGAGAAACGCTGCAAGTAGAGGAATGAAAATAAGAACTAGTGTGAGTTGCTTAAATTCCCAAAAGTGATTTACCAGTTCATCTTATATTAAAGGGAATTCAAGACAAGATAATTGGATTTGTGTATGGTTTGTTCACTGATGTTCAAGTTCATTAGTGTGAACTACCCATGAAGGTCATCTCTAGATGGAAAAATCAGTTATATATCAGTGATAGACCTGCAGAGAGACCTATCCCTCATTGATGAACTACTGTCTACTATTGGTTTCTGGGGAAGAGAAATAATTTTTGTCAGTCGCAAACCCACTGAAAGGCCCATAAGCTCCATTGGATGGTTCCAAACCCACATTCATACAAATAGACCTGCTTAATTTTAGTTGGTCTAAATAAAGGGGGAGGTAATATATGGTAGGAAAAAGGATAAGAAAGTGATTAGACAAGATGGAGATTGACAATTATTAGAATGCACTTCACGTATGTATGAAATAAAGAACACATTTATGAAAAGTTTAAAAAGTGAATAAATATTTTAGAGATCATTTACACACCATAAAACAACAAACAATAAAAGTATAAAAACAAAAAATTTCTGTGAATTGGTTGACTACTCAAAACCAGTCATATCCAAAAGAGGAGTATTTTCTCATCATATTTTTTCTGTTTCTTTCCTCTTTTATTAAATAGGCAAATGGAGGATGCAATTGTGAAACATATGTGGTATAATACATTATAATTTCAGTATTTATAAGAACATATAACATTATTTATATAATTTATACATTATTGTTTAATATTAATTTTGTTAATAGATCCATATAGATAAAATTGCAAACATCATTGTTATAAAGTGCTATTTTTTAAATACATTATATCTTTTCTATTCTCTAAGTCTTATTTCTTCCAAATGTTTGTAATTATTAATGATAGGAAAAAATAATTATTCTAGTCTTTGTCCAGATTTGACAATTTCTATAAAGCATGCTCCAAAATATTCTGGAACAAAATTTATAACAAAATAGGTAGTTTCTTTTGTTTTACTTCCATATCCATTTGGCACTTATTTTAATTTGCTTCCCATCTAGACTTTTTTTGAGATATCTATATATTTCACTTACATTTCACTTTTTTAAGCAATTTAAGTTTAGTATATTAGATGGGGTGATTTTCACTGATTGTCTGGGGAAGTAATTTGAAAATTTAGACTGGTATATGTTCTAAAATTTTTTCAAGTTTTTCTATTTGGTTTAACCAATAGATCACTATATTAATTGGCAAGGTTTATATATGTATATATGCATGTTTATATTCACATACCAAAGTATGTTAATATGTACACTAACGGTTATGACAGGTGTTTTCACATAGAACATCTAATGCCATCATGTTAATTTCATTAGGTGCTTTATAGTTTATATCTTTGGTTCTTATAATAAAAACCATCTTACCTATTTTTTTGTCTTGATATTAACTGTTATATGACCCATTCTTGGGAGATAGGGCCTAATGTCTATTAACCCCAGACAGATAAAGTACAAAAACAGATCAAATAAACTATGCCATCTAGGTCGGTCTTTCTGAACTTGTAAATTTTTGAAGTTTACTAATATGTGTAAGGTCAGAGATTTTTCTATGGGAGATTGAGTGACCCAAAAATATTTACATTATTGAAACCTATACCCTCAATTAATGATGACTCATTAAAACAGCATTCCCAAGCCCTGGAGAAAATCATATAGATATAGATATACAGCTGTGTTCTGATTATTCTCTACCACTTATGCTTGAGTCTGTCTGATGATGGATTCTAGGGGAGGAGCAGATATTGTCTTCATTTATGCACTCAGTGATCTACCTATCAGTTTCCCATGGATAGAAGATACTGTTTGAATTCTTTGGCTACTTGAAAAGAAAAAATAGAGTAATGAAGCATAATGGACTTTAATGTATGGAAGAATCTAAAAAACAAATTACAATAAGGTAGTGGATTTGGCCTAATGCTGCTTGTATTCTTAGGTTAATTTGGGTCCTGAAAGACTGCATGAGAACATCCGCACTCAAGTAGTTTCTGCAACCTGCCCCCAGTTGATTCTGATTGGTAAATAAAGATGCCAACAGCCAATTGCTCAGCAAGACAGACAGAGGTGGGACTTTTAGGACTCCTGGGCTAGGGACAGGGAGAAAGGAAAGGAAGCTTCCAAGCCTCCATACTGGGAGAAAGGGAGGAGAGGAGACCTAAAACTTGAGGAGGAGCAGGTCAGAAAGACATAGCCACCATGTAGGAGCTGGGTAAGTATGGCCTCAGAGGACTGCCCAACTGCATCCAGGGAAACCAAGGTAGGATACAGAAAGTAATAAGTGATAACATGGGATTATTGGAGGAATATGGATTTGCCACATGGAGGTTAGGATATGGCCCAGCCATTGAGGTCTTATAGGCATATCAAAATATAAAGACTATGTGTGTGTCTTTCATTCAGGAATGTAAACCATTGGACTGGGTAGCAGGAACCCTCCACTGGGATTTATTTAATCATTTAAATAAGCATAATAATAAACATAATAATAATAATAAACAACTTATAAAAAGAACAAGATAGTGAAGAGCTCTCATCTGAACACAAAAAGAGTTTAGCTGTGAATTCCAAGTTCTTATTTTTAATGATAAAGAATTACTTTATCAGGAAATTAATTGTGAAAGTTTGAAAAAGACTCATCAAATGATATAGAACTTTAAGTAGACAGTAGGAAATGTGCCCATTGTTTTACTTAGCAATTATTTCTGTCATATGGTTTGAAATGACTGACCAACAAACATTGATGACTGAAATAAATATTAATTGAAGGGAAGGTTATTAATCACTCATATAGATACAAACATTTCTAGAATCTTCTGAGAATAGGATTCCTTGACCCCAAGGAAGTAAGCTTCCTCCTTGTTTATCATCCTGATATCTTTTAATGTGAGCTTCATTATGACCTGGGATAATTTCTCAGGATGCTAAACCTGCATGTGTAACCAGTAAGTAGAAAGATGAAATACAGCATGAACTACCTATTGTACATAATTATTTTAATGACTATTTCTGAGTATCTCACTGGCCAAAATACGCTGACACTTGCCCTGAATAGAATTGTGATTCTTTATTTTTATAGCATAATAATTTGTAGACTCTGTTACAGTTTTTCAAATACTTAGGAAAATCAACAAACATAACTTTTAGAAAATTAAAATTCCCCCAATCAAATTCCCCGCCCATTGGCAGCTGCAGATTTCTGTTCATTCTCCAGAAGCTCTGAGCCACTCTTATGTCTCTGCCCATGTGTGATCCTGAAAATATCTGAAAATACCTCAAATTACACCACATGCAGGTGAGGATGCGGAGAAGAAAGGAGGCATACTGCTTCATAGCTGGTGGAATTGCAAACTGGTACAACCACTCTCGACATCAATCTTCTGGATCCTCAAAATATTGGATATAGTTCTTCCTAAAGACCGAGTTATACTACTCCTAAGTATATGCTTAAAAGATGCTCTACCAAACCACAAGGACACATGCTCCACTCTGTTCATAGCAGCCTTATTTGTAATAGCCAGAGACTGGAAGCAACCCAAAGTTCGTCCCTCAAACAAACAATGGATACCAAAAATGTGGTTCATCTACACAATGGGATACTATGCAGCTATTAAAAAATGAGGACATCATGAATTTAGCAGGCAAATGAAGGGAACTAGAAAATATTATCCTGAGCCTGGTATCCCAGACCCAAAAGTAATTGCATGGTATGTATTCTTTGATAAGTGAATATTAGCCAAAAAGTATAGAAAACCTATTATAAACTCCATATACCCTAAGAAGTTAAACAAGACAGATGGCCCATGTGAAAATGCTTCAATTCCAGTTAGAAGGAGAAACAAAATAATTACAGGAGGCAGAGGGAAGGAGCAACCTGGGTGGGAGAGAGAAAGGGTAAGCAAAAAGGGAGGCAAGATTAAGTATGGGGGAGGGGTGAAGAGAAACCCAGAATTCTGGGAGAACAAATGGAAATATGCAGCTGCCAGGGATGGGTGTAGGAGGAACCTCTAGAAAGTCTCAGAGGCCTGGAAAGTGAGAGGCGCCCAGAATTCAATGGGGATAACCTTAGTCAAAATGTACAAGAGTGGGAAGATGGAACCTGATAAGACCACTTCCAATAGATAGATAAGCCACCACCTCCCCAGTGGAGGGATGGGCCACCCAGCTGCCTGCAAAATTTTTGACTCAGAATTGCTCCTGTCTAAAAGAATTGCAGAGACAAAAATGAAGCAGAGATGAAGGAAAGGCCATCCAGTGACCGACTCAATTTGGGATCCATTCCATAGACAGACACCAAACACTGATACAATTACCAATGCTATACTGTGCTTGCAGACAGGAGTCTAGAATGGCTGTCCTCTGAGAGGCTCTATCAGCAGTTCGATGAGACAGAAGCAGATCTTCATAACCATTGGACTGAGGTTGGGGACCCTTAAGGAAGATTTAGGGGCAGGATTGAAGGAGCTGAAGGGGATGGTAACTCTCTATAGGAAGAACAACAATGTCTACTAACCTGGACCCCTTTAGAGCTCCCAGAGACTAAACCAAGAACCAAATAGCAAACATGGGCTGGTGAATAGCCCCTAGTCCAGATGTAGTCAAGGACTGCCTTGTCTGGTCTTAATTGGAGAGGATATGTCTAATCCTGTAAAGACTTAATATTCCAGGGGGATGTCTCAGGGTGGGAGGTTGCTCCTCAGAGCAACCTCTCTGAGGAGGAGAGGGATGGGATAAGAACTCTTGGAGGTTCCATGGTGGGCAACATTTGCGATATAAATAAATAAAATAATTAATAAAAAAGAAGAAATTGAAAAAAATAAGTACAGTCCAATCAGCTTGCCCTAGGAAATAGTAAGATAAAATGTGAATGTTTCTATTCTCTTTGTTTCATATTATTCCCATAGTTTTCATATATACTGAAACGAAAAAAATATAGTTGGGAAACTTTCCAATAGCTCTAACTGAAGTAACCAGATTAACACAGCGAATGGGAAGAATAACTGATACTAAACTTTTTCAAAATTCTGCAAACTTTTAAACTTTTTCCTTGTTTGAATATTTTAATATTTGTATGGACAGTTTGCTTGAATGTATGTATATGTATTTCTTATTCTCTCATTGACCAGGAGGCAATGTTGAATTTCCTGGTTCAGAGTTACAAAGGGGCTACTGAGAATCAAATCCTGTCATCTTTAAAGCACCAGGTCCTCTCTACTGTGAGCTATCTTTCCAACCCTTAAAGTTCAGTTAAAACTGAAGATAAAGTTTGAATATCATCAAACAAATCATGTGTGTGTGCATTTTACAAATATTTGAGTATGTACAGTGTACAAATGTGTGTGTGTGTGTGTGTGTGTGTGTGTGTGTGTCTGTGAATACCAAGGTGTACATGCAGAAGTGAAAAAAAATGTCAAATTACACAATCAAGAGGTGTACACTGTTGGAATAGTGGGGACATGAGAAGGCAACTTTCACTAGTTGGGTCTCTCTTTCCATTATGTGGATCTCAGGAATTTCCTGCAGGTCTTCAGGGTTGGTGCTTACTGCTTATATCCTTCCAACAATATTATTGGTTCAGCCTATTTCATTTTATTTTAAAGAACATGACTAATTAATTTGTAGGGTTTATTTTCAATTCAGTCTGTTTTGAAGTTTTTTAAGAATAGTACAACATTGGGCTGGAGAGATGGCTCAGCGGTTAAGAGCACTGACTGCTCTTCCGAAGGCCCTGAGTTCAAATCCCAGCAACCACATGGTGGCTCACAACCATCTGTAACGAGACCTGACGCCCTCTTCTGGTGTGTCTGAAAACAGCTATAGTGTACTTACATATAATAAATAAATAAATCTTTAAAAAAAAAAAAAAAGCCGGGCGGTGGTGGCGCACGCCTTTAATCCCAGCACTTGGGAGGCAGAGGCAGGAGGATTTCTGAATTCGAGGCCAGCCTGGTCTACAAAGTGAGTTCCAGGACAGCCAGGGCTACACAGAGAAACCCTGTCTCGAAAAACCAAAAAAAAAAAAAAAAGAATAGTACAACATTAACATTAGTGGATAATAAATTCATATAATCAATTAATGTCAATAAAAGAGGGCTGTTTAACAGGATATAAAAATAACTTCTCAACAAAATTCTCCCGAAATACATACACTCCTCAATTTCAGAATCAATATGAGAATAGTATTCTAGAAAGAACCATAATCAATTGGAATATATGATCTGACAGTGATGAGAACAGTGTGCTTATGCTAATTTGATGCTGTTGGTTCAATCCCATACTAGAACGCAGCCACTAAAGTTTTTATGACCATTTCCTGAACATGTAATACCTTAAGAAGAATGTTTTTGAATAAATTTTCTTTTGCATACATAAACATGAGCTCATATTTACAAATGAGAACCATATATCATATATCTCCGGGACATAGGAGACACTGTGCAGTTGCTGACAATCATTGCACTAATTCACAGTTTTCAGCTCCTCCAGTACAGCTGTGAAGTCAGCAGGGAGTCATTCCATTATATGTGATTTTTACACATTTGTTGGTTAAATCTGAACATTAAATGCAATATTGTCCTTGCAGGGGAATTACAGAGATTTGTGAACGTCCCTGGAGGGAGTTAGATCTGTATGTCAACAATAGATCCATAAATGAGTCCATCTGTAAGAGACGTACACCTCTATTCCACTGATGCTGATGTTATACAAGCCCCTAGAACTATCAAAACAGAAGGGGGTTGCAAAATCATGAATAAGCCGAGAATGGATCCTGCAGATTAATTTGTCATTTTCTTTAGGAAAGAAGGGATTTCCTAGGAAAGTGTAACATGACAATGGATTCCACTCTTTAATTTAAAACTGGAACAGTGACAGAACTATAAAATAAAATTGAACATTCTTTAGATACTTATGAATTGACTTAGCAAATCTGAGGAAGCTCATGATTTGGGGGCAGGTAAAATATGCAAGATTATCTCTCTGTTTGTACAACATTACATATTAATATAGATCTGGCATTGGGTCTAATTTCAGAGAGAGTAGATGCTTTAACTGTTCCCCATATCATAGAAAAGGTTTAGGTTACATAGATTTTTATTTTTTTTCATATTTTTACTAAAAACACTTTAGATGCTTTCTAAGTATATATACATTCATATCAGTATATTCAGGTTTAGATCAATTTTAAATTTGAAGGATGTTTGACTTCTAATTCTAAGATTTGTTTTTCAACAGTTTTGAGATTTTTTTTTTCATCCATTACATGAAACATTTCTTATGTTAGGTTTCCCACATTGTGTGATAAAAGATTGTGGTCTAGAATATGTTTTTTATCAACCTTTAGACTTGAGTTTGTAAAAGATAAAGAATTAGATTTGTCAGTTCATTGATGGGAAACATTTTCCCTGAATTTCAAGGACTGTAAGATTTCTTGGTATATTTGAAAATAATAAATGAGAATAATATTTTTAAAGAGATAACATACACACACACACACACACACACACACACATTACCATTAATAATAATGCCAGACTTGTTCCAAGCTTTAGGTAACACTAGAATAATTAATGTTATTTAAGTATTCTGGGATTATTTGGTTACCAGACAACATTGGAAAACAACCTGAAATTTGAATGCTTGTGTTCTCCTAACTATGGGCTTTGAAACCTAATCCTCAGTGTGATTGCATGTAAATGGGGTAAATGTGGCGTTCATTAACTATAAATTGGCTGCACCCATCAATGGGATTGGTAATCCTTGGAAAAACTTAGCAATAGGGAAGAAATTCTCTAGTCGCTAACGATTCTGATTCTTCTCTTTTGAAAGACCTTCAAGACTATCAGGGGCATCCTATTGTCCAGATCTTTGGAAAAAAAATTAAAAAATTGTACTTTATAAATTACTCAGACCACAGTACTCTCTTATAAGAGCCCAAATTTATATATAAAAATATATATATGTATGAAAAAGCAAGATTCATGTATTCATATTTTGTTGAGACCTGCTATGTGTCCTAATAGATAATCAATTATAAAGTTTCTCAGGCTTATGTGAAGAATCTGTATTCTTAAGTGTTTAGGGGTGGGATTATCTCTTGATGTATATTGGGTTCATTTGATTTATGATATCATTTATTTGCAGATAAATCTCTTAAAAACAATCCCAGAATTTTCTCTCTTGATGTTTTCTACTTGGGTCTTTGTTCATGGTCCATGGTCCATGATGCCAGCTGAAGTTGTCAGTACAATGAAGCCAAACTGAGAAGACGAGAGCAGATTATTTTGCTATCTTTCTTTGACTTTGAGTTGTGCATCAAATCTGAGGCTGACCACTATGGCCTTGATCAGCCTACCTGTAGGGTTTGCAACAATCATCTCAGAAATATGATCCTCAATGATTCAAAATTACGATATAACGATGCTTTATAAGGACAACAAAGAATAGGACAATGACTTTGGAGCAAGGCCCGACAAGGATGGTGGAGCTTTGTTCTCTCCTAAGAATTGTTGATGCTTCGGAAAGAATTGGACAGACATTTGACACACCTTGGTGACACCACTGAAGATTGCCAAAAGATGTAATATGCTTTTAAAAGGAGAGGAGGGCAGGGCATGATGGACATACTTTCCTGTAACCCAGACTGTCTCTGACTCACTTAGTCCTGAGAATGAAAGACATTGTTTTTCTTCCTTTCTGTTGTATTATTGCTAATATATGTATGTGGTGTCCATGGATATATTCATGTTTCCATGTGTGCCAGCATGGGCACATGCACATAGAGACATGGAGTTGATGTTGAGGAACGGTCTTTCATTATCTTTTAGGTTAGCTATTGAGGTAGAGAATTTCACTCTGCGTGAGGTTGGGTCATTCCATGTGGTCTAGTAGCAAGTATACCTCAGGGATTTCCTTTCTCTGCCTTCCTATATATGTCTTAGCTGGAATTCGAAAATATAAAAATCATTAAAAGCACATTGTCTATGAAGACCAGCAATGCCTCCTCCCTCAAAAGCGATAGGTTAGCTAAAAAATGAAAATTTTCTATACTAGGCAAGAGTCTCCCTACTTTGAGTTTTTCTTCGGGTTTGTCCAAGTGATTCATCAAACATTATAGGCTATTACTTGGCCTTGACAAACCTCCAATGGTTGAAGTATAGTTTCTCATCCTGAAGATACAATAAAATGGGGACAAAAGGCATAGAGAATCCAACACATTTGGACTGAATGTACTTTGCATTATATTTATGTATGGCTTGTATAGAATCATATGTTTGAACAAGCCTATGGGGACCAGGTAGTGGAATACGGTGGTTAACTAACTAAGACAAACCACAACTGTGACCAGTGTGGCACAATAAGCCTTAAGAAAAGAAAACAATAATGGGATGTATATCTTTAAGGAAATCAACATCTAATAGGTCTCTTCTTCAGGGCCGCTCAGCAACAAGGAAATCAATCTTGGTACAGGAAACCAAGCAAAATATTCAAGGCCTCTGAAGTTATGGATCAAAGTGGTAAATCTACAACCACAAATTCTTTAAATCATTTCAATTCCTAATTACATTTGTTTTCTGTGAGTTGTAGCATTTTTATTGGTCTTTATTACAGCTACCAAATATGACTGAAGTTAAACATACACACATGTGAAGGTATCATATTGACATTCCCAGTTCATTGATGGACTTTAGTCATCATTCAGATAAGCCAGTGTTCATATCTGCAGAATGGAGACCAAAACCACTCTACAGTTTTCCTTATACCCACAGGTAAGTTTAGATCTCACCCCTCATCAAAGAAACTTTCCTTTGCAACAGATGGAGACTATTAAAAAAATAAAGAAACACAAACCAACTAAGCAAACCACGGAGTTGTAGATAGAGCCCCAAATGACACACCAACAACACAACGCCTGCAGATCAGGCTCAAGAATAATTTGCAAAATAGGGGTGCAGAAAGCTTCTGAGGGAAGAAAAGGGACTTATCTATGAGTTTATGTTTCCTAGAAATGTCATAGAAACAACATCCATAACGACTAACCAATATGGCTGCCAAAACATGATCTAAGCAAAGGCAATAAACCAGCCATGCTAGGGTGGAAGAGGAACATTCAGGAACTCTCAAATCTTGAGAGAGTGCTAAACACAAGTGAAAATGCCGAAGCTGGAGAGCTGTGATCAGGAGACGCTGCTTTAAACAGGGAGTATATGTATACTAGAATGTATGTATACTATATAATGTATTTTGAACTTACATATATATTATACTTTATATCATACATTAAACACACAATCACAATTTAATTTAATCACAATTAAACAAAAGGAGATTATGAATTTAAATGAGAGAAATGAGATACATGGAAGGGGTCAGAGAGATAAAATAAAATGGGAAATCATGTTTTTATAGTATAATCTTGAAAAGTATTTTTAAAGAGTCTATGTTATATTCATAAGCACATTGATAAAAGTCCTGTGATAATAAAACAAACAGATGCTCTTATCTTGAGGTCACTTCATGCCGTTAATTTATCTCTTTTGATTAATAATGTGAAAACCTAGATGCAAACAACTATCTTTTCTGATCTTTCTCCAGTCCTCATTGGATATGTTTCATACAAAATGTTCATATTAACTTAACTTTAACCTTCTGGTTATTGAATTACAAAATATATATTATTCTAAGTATTTCAAATAAGTTATTCGAAGTATTAATTTACACTCAATTGGATATAAAATATTCAAATCCACCCACCTCTTATATAATCATTAGCATCCCTCCATTTTATTATGTACCCACAGTATAGAATAATAGATTCATGAGGAAAATATAGCCACTAACATATTTTTTCCTCTTTTTTCAATTACTACCTGTTTGTGTTTGTCTCATTTGCAGGTCATCAGGTAAAACAGCATAAAGTATTAAGTTCATAAAAGCTAAAATCCAAACTATTTAATTTCAACTGTGATGATTCTCTAATCAAGGACGATTTTTTATTGTACTTTAAATGGAAGCACCCCACAACTCCTTAGTGGATTTCCTAAGAGCCACACCTCCATCCATTCTTCGCATCACTGGATTTTAATACTTTTCCTGATCCAAACCAGTTTGTCCTCAATTCTTTCTTCTCATTCCATTTTCATTTCTTATATCACACATTACAGTATCTCTAGATTAACAACCACATAAAGGAAAGAATGCCTGTCATTTATCCCATTTGCAATTCACAGCTCTGTAATAGTTTCTGTTATAGAGCAGGCTCATAAATTAGTAATCTTAAAATCCTATTTTATTGCTATCTGCTTTAAAATGGACTTCTGGTTATAAGTGAATAACTAAAACATCTGTTTTACGATAGTGTCTTACAGTGTAGCCACCCTGTCCTGACACAGTAAGTTTTCTGTCAGACTCCCAAAAGTTTGGGACTACAGGTACTGAATGGTATTTCAGGTATCAGTAAAATTTAATATAGAGAAATAGATTTCCTCCATGCCAAATATTTAAAAAAAGCATTGAATACTATGCTACCAATTATGATTATCAAGATAAAAATGGAAGCATATTAAAACAATTGTATTAAATACTATTGAAAGCTTTTTCATTTGAACTCTAGTGAATAACCTAAAGCAGTATAAATTTTTAAGATACAGGTTACAGGATGAATAAATGGAGAAGCATTTTCCATTCCAGTTTAAATTCTTGATTTTGTGAGTTTAAGAATTCGAATCTGACATAATGCTGTCTATGTATCTCATTAAGTATCAAATTACTGTTTATCTGTAAGAATAGATAAACCTCAAGTTCTTGTTTGGCCCATCAATAGAAGCTTCCATTTCGCAGGTCTGAAAGAATAAAAATGAAGATGAGCTGACACACCTCATTTTGCTTTGATCTTAGAATCATTTGTATCAGGATACTTTAACTGTATAAAGAATATACATCACTAACAATTCAAGTATATAATACCTTGAATGGAGTCTTTAAAGGAGCTTGCCTTTAGGATTATATTCATTAAAGAAGAAGAAATGCAAAGAGGAAGAGATGAGAGAAGCAGGAAAAAGGTGAATGGGAACAGTAAGAAAATCCTGCATCCTGAGCTTTCCGTAATGCAAAAGTGGTCATGAAGTTTCACTTCACTCTCTGTGTCTATGCTATTCATGGAATATGTGAGCCTTGAAACACATTCCAGAAGGTTTTTTATCTTTCCCTAGACACTGAATTAAGGACCAGCACAATTTTACATTGAATAAAACTGCCAGCCAGGGCTCCCTATTCTTCCTTTAATGTTCCTTTTCAGTGTCTCAAATTTCCTGCTCATTCCATCTCTCCAGACACCTTCATTCTCCTTATTATTGATTCACACTTTATATTCAAAGTAGGGATTTCTTTCCCATTTTCTAACAAAAATGTGTTTTTCTCAATAACCCTAAGCTTTACACTGAGATGGAGCCTTAGAGTAAAATTATTCTAATTAGTTTCTTAAAGCCAAAGGAAATTGAAGAAAAAGATGGAAGATTTAAAACTCTCTCATCCACACAATGTATTCGGAGGTTTTTTTTTTTTTTTGATCAAAGAATAGCAATATTGGGAATTCTTTTCCTTTTGTCTAAGAAATTATCACAAAATCACGGATCATGTAGAAAATCTAGTCATAACGCAAAATCATATTTTCACTTCATGAAACACGTAAAACAGAGTAAAAAATAGAGATGCTGTGCAATAACAGCACAGAATCTCCCTCATCAGTTACAACAATCATTCACCACGGCAGCAATTAGGGTACATAAAATGAGATTGCCTGCCTTTCTCTCACTAGGAGAGCCCTCAGTGCATATTCCCACATGCTTCACGGACCTTATGATTGAATCATTGTTGTACTTCCTTCAGCCCAATGCTCTCTGCAAAATGATTCTGCTCTCCTTACTCTAAGGTGTCTTCTAGAGGTCAAAGAGCTGCTCTACCCCAGGGCAACATGTCTTTCATTTTCCTAAATTGTTGACACTCTGATAATTTAGATTTTATCCATTCATCTTATAAATACTTCTGCCAACAAACAACCAAAAACCTACTCTGCAGTGCTTTGTAAGGACTAGCTGCTGAGTTTAGTCCTACTAACAAAATATTAAAATATGTATTTCTCAAATTTGCCCAGATGGACACAGTGGCACATGCGTATGACATACTCAATATGCAGATTGAGGTATGAGTATTGCCTACAGAGTTAATCTTAGATAAGACTGGGCTGTCAAGTGATATCCAGTATTAATACATGGTTATATGATGTAGCTAGGGCAGAAATAACAAAGAAAGATACATAAACAAGTTATATTTAATCTATCACATTTTAGGATCCTGGTACAAACTCATTAGTATAACATGGCTTTACAAATTAGACATTCTGTTACCAGTCATGAATAAATTTATTCTCAAGCAGTATAAATCAAAATGATTAGTCAAGTCCTTAAAATAATTATTATATTTAATAGTGAATGGAAGCAATGATTTAAGAATAAATTCAAACAAAAAAGAAAACATAGTGGATAACTAGTATTAGTTCAAAGAAAGAAATTAGAATCTCCAGCTCTAAACAGCAGCAGACTCAAACACATAGAGATACTCACAGCTAGGCATTGGATGAAGGTCAGGGACTCTTAAGGAAGAGTTGGAAGAAGGATTGAAGGCCCTGAAGGAGATGGAAGACCAAGAAAGTGAACTGACCTGTATCCCTGGGAGCTCTCAGAGATTGAGCCACCAATCAAAGAATAAACATATGTGCCCTCAACACATATGTAGCAGACTTGCAACTCAGTTTCCGAGTGGGTTCCCCAACAACTGAAGCAGATGCTCTCCCTAAAGCTGTGTCTTCAGTGTGGTATCTGTTCCCCAACAGGGCTGCCTTGTTTAATCAGGCAGAGATTTTATGCACCAATGTGGGCAGACACAGGAAAGGGAGCACACCCTCTCAGATGAGAAGGGGAAGGTAGATGGGAGAAAGTGTCTGGGAGGAGGGAACTAGGAGGGAGCAGCATTTGGGATATAAACAAGCAAACAAACAAACAAACAAACAAATAAATAGGATTTCTTTGCACTGCAAACCTTCCATATGCCAAAGATATGATCAACAAATGGTGCTGGCTCAACTGGAGGTCAACGTGCAGAAGAATGCAAATTGATCCATTCTTATCTCCTTGCACTAAGCTCAATTCCAAGTGGATCAAGGACCTCCACATAAAACCAGACACACTGAAACTAATAGAAAGAAAACTAGGGAAGAACCTTTGTTTGCTTTTTTATTTCCCTCTTTTTTACGTAGAGAGGAAAGATTGAGGGAGATGGATGTTCACGTAGGAAGGGTCTGGGAAGAGAAGCAAACCAGACATGGGAAACTTATCCGAATATAGTGTGTGAATTTTAAAATGAAAAAAATATGAAGAAGAAAAATTAAATACCAAAGAAAAATATAATTTCTTGATTTTGTACTATTTTCTCATGTAATTTAAATATAAAATTATGTGATATTAGAGTCACCCTCATAGACTCTCGGAAAATTTTCCCAAGATTCCTACCTGCAGGATATGGAGACTGAAATAGTCAACTGCTGTAGCCAGATAGGACTTCCAGTAAAGGGAGGGAGGAACCAACACACCCACAAAGTCTTCAACCCAAAATGCCTAGGTTAAGCATTGACTGACCCAACTTGACACCTCATGTAAGAGAATCAACCCCTGACACTATTAATTATGCTCTGCTATGCTTTCAGACAGAAGTCTAGCATAACTTTCTCCTGAAAGGCTTCATTCAGCAATTAGTGATAACAGGCAGAGCAATAACAGCAGTTAGTGATAACAGCCAAGCATCAGGTGGAGCTCGGGAAGTCTTGTGAATGAGTGGAGGATAAAACTGAATGAACTGGAGGAGTCGAGGATACCACAGGAAGACATACAGAGTCAAGTAACCTGAGCCCATGTGGGGGCAGTGCAGACTGAAGCATCAGTCAGGGAACACTCAGAACTGGACCTAGACCCCTGAATATTTGAAGCAGATTTGCAGTTTGGTCTTCATGTGTGTCCTGTAACAAATGGAGTAGGGACTGTCTCTGATTCTGTTGCCTGCTGTTGAATCCCCTTTCCCTAACTTGACTCCCTGGTTGGACCTTAGTAGGAGAGGATGAACTTAATCCTCCTGTGATTTGATGTCCTGGGTTGAGGTGGTACCTAAAGGGGGTTTGCCTTCTTTGTGGAGAAAGGGAGGGATAAGGGGAAGGATTTTTAAGGGTGGGACTGGGAGAAGAAGGGTTAGACTGCAATGATGATGAAAAGTGAATAAATAAATAAAATATTGAAGAAGAATTATGTGATGTTAATGATAGTCAAAATTAATAAAATTATAATATTTTAAATTATCTAGAAGACGAAATGAACATTCTATATAGGAATCAATGGCTGAATTGTGTAAAGCAATTTTATCAATATCATATGAACATTCAGAACACATTTGTAACCAGCTAAGAATAAAATAACATAGCTTCTGATTTATATATATTTTTTTAAACAGGAGAAGATGGAGAGGAAAAATGGTAGGAGCCAGAGAAGTCAAGAACACCAGAAGAATGTGGCCCACTAAGCAGGGCTCATAGAGGCTCACAGAGACTGTAAAAGCAATCACAGAGTCTGCATGGATCTGTGCTAGGTCATCAGCAAATAACTTGTGGATGTTTAACTTCGAATTTCTATGGGACTCCTAACAGTAGGAGTGAGTGTGTGCTGACTCTTTTGCCTGCTCTTGGGACCTCTTCTTACCTGTTGAATTCCTTCTCCCAGCCTTGATGTGTGAGAGTTTATCTTGCTAATACAGTGTTAAGTTGATATCTCCATGAGTCCTGTTCTTTTCTGAAAGAAAACAGGGGAGAGGGGAGTTGAATTGGAGACTAGAGGGAGTAGAGGGACAGGAGTGTATTTGCATGAGAGAAGGATAAATGAGAAGCAAATTAATAAAAAATAATCTCTTATCGAACACATCATGTAAACTTTAAGATAGTATATTTACTATAACTGATTATTGATTGTTACTTTGGTATATTATCAATTCACCTAAGGATTTGTGCATATTAAGCAAGTGTTCTGCTCTCAGTGTATGTCAGTATCCCTGAAAGAATCTATACTGTCCAGAAAGAAATCATCATATAAAAATTAAATTATGCAAGCATGATTGATGTATGAGAAAACAAAAATACTATTTTTATAGAAGTAAAAGCAATGCTGTCCATTATGATTTCCATAACATAGAGAGTAATTTCTCATGGAGATCAGAAGTTATTGCCATTGAGAAACAGAGCAGATCAAAAACCAAAGCCAACAATAAGCTCTACCTCACAAAGTTGCTTGTATTAACAACATGAAGTTTTAGAAGATGAACTGGTTTAGGAATAAGCCTACAACTAAAACTCTGAATTTTGAAGCCTAAGATAAGAATTATAAAAGAAATGGAATAGAAGTAAAAATAAATGGCAAGGGCAGGCATAATATTCAAATCTATAACATTCTAAATGAAATTTTAGTATTACTTGTTTACCATGAGGATTGGCTCAACAAAGTATATTAATGAAAACTAACTTCTGGGATTAAGATTTAAATTTTATATTTATCCAATATTAGATGGATATTCTTACCTTTTCACATGAAATGTTGTCAGAGGAGAGGTGTATTTTGATATATTTTGATTTAATCTGTCCTAATGACTCACATTTTGGAACCTTTCTCTGTTTAAGACTTCCAGAAAAGGGTACTTGACAAATTATACATCAAGTAAGTATCTCATTAGCTCCTAGCAAATGTCAAACTCATTTACACATTCAGAGAGCTAATTATGTGTTTCTAGATATTTTCTTATAAATTCCTGTTTTCTATCTAATTTTAGAACACCTAAAGAGTTAAGTTTTTATTTTCTGAATTCTAAAAATTCAACTTTTTAAATAATTTCACTAATCCTCAAGTAAGAAATCTGTGGGAACTTATATTAAATTGTATTCTATAATTTTGGAATGAATAAAATAATATGTGATATAATATTATATCGATAGCATGTGATAAAATACAACATGTTTTTTTTTATTTTATCGCAATTGAAAATATACAAATGGTGTATGAATACGTATACCTGCCTTTCAGATATAGTGTTTGGATTTTCTTTAGCATGTAAGAAGATACATGAAAAATGACAAATGAATTATTTCTTTACAATCTGTATTTTATAATCTCTGACTAGGTATAAATGAACAATTTCCCCTCATTATGGCTCTATCAAAACAAATATGGAATGACTCCATATTTTTCAGGGGAAGCTGATTAGAATGAAACAAAAAAGATGTTTTTATTTCAAACAGATGAAATAAGAGAGGAAACCAGATATAGATAACTACAAAAATAGATGAAAACAAATGACAATATGTTACTTAGTTTGTCTAGTACACAGTGAAAATTTTAAAGATCTACTGAATCTTAGCAAAGCAGTTTAACTTTGAGTGCTTTTATTATTTCAGAAATATTTTCATTCTTTTTTGTTTTTCTGCATATTCATGCAGAAAATGTCCTCCTAATAATACCAGAGATGGAGGTTTTATTTTTTAACCAATTAATCTTTTATTTTTGTTATATTTACCCCACATCTGAAGGAGGGCTAGTATTCAAAATATATAAAGAACTCAAGAAACTAAGAAAGAAAAGACCAAACAACACAATCAAAAAATGGGGTATAGAACTAAACAGATAATTCACAACAGAGGAATTTCAAATGGCTGAGAAATACCCAAAGAAATGTTCAAAGTACTTAGTGATCAGAGAAATGCAAATCAAAGCGACCCTGAGATTCCATCTTACATGAATCAGAATGGCTAAGATCAAAATCAAAACCCCCAGCTCTCCTAGGGACTAAACCACCAACCAAAGATTTCACATGGAGGGTCTCAGGGCTCTTGCCGCATATTTAGCATAGGATGGCCTTGCTGGACATCAATGAGAGGAGAAGCCCTTGGTCCTATGAAGGTTTGATGCCCTAGTGTCCTGGCTCCATGCCAGGACAGGGAAGCAGAAGTGTGTGGGTTAGTGAACAGGGGAAGGGTGATGGGATAGGGTGTTTGCAGAGGGGCAACGAAGAAAGGGGATAACATTTGAAATGTAAATAAAGAAAACATCTAATAAAAAATAAATGAAAAAAAATTCAGGCGACAGCACATGTTAGTGAGAATGTGGAGAAAGAGAGACACTCCTCCATTGCTGGTGGGATTGCAAACTAGTACAACCACTCTGGAAATCAATCATGAAGTTCCTCAGAAAACTGGAAATAGACCTACCTGAAGACACAACAATAACACTTTTGGAAATATACCTAAAAGATGCTCCACCTTGCCACAGGAGCATGTGTTCCTCTATGTTTATACCAGCCGTGTTTGTGATAGCCAGAAGCTGGAAACAACATGGATATCGCACAACAGAAGAATGGACACAGTGAATGTGGTTCATTTACACAATAGAATACTACTCAGCTACCAAGAATGAGGACATCCTGAGTTTTTCAGGAAAATGGATAGAACTAGAAAATATCGTTGTGAGTGAAATAACTCAGATCCAAAAGGACATGTATGGTATGCACTCACTAATATTTGGATTTTAGAAAGAAAAAAAACTGTCAAATACCCAAGATACTGCAATGGATCTTCTAATCTTATTTATCTTCTCAAAGAACAAGCTTTGAAAGACAGGACATCAAGTGAGGGATGAGGTTGCCATCCCATAGTCAAAATTCTGACCCATAATTGTTCCTGTCTAAAAGAACTGCAGGGATGGAAATGGAGAGGAACCTGAGGAAAAGAAGGTCCAGCCACAGACCCAAAGTGGAATCCAGCTCAATGGGAGACCCAAGGCCTGACACTATTATGGAGGCAATGGAGCACTCTCAAAATGGGACCTATCACGACTGCCCACTGAAAGACCCAACAAGCAGCTGAAAGAGTCAGATGCAGATATTTGCACCCAATCAATGGACAGAAACTGCTGACCCCTGTGATTGAATTAGGGGAAATCTGGAAGAAGCTGAGGAAGAAGATTCTATAGGAAGATCAGCAATTTTAATTAACCTGGATCCCCTAGATCTCTCAGACACTGGACCACCAACCAGGCAGATTACACCAACTAATATGAGACCCCCAACACATATACAGAGGAGGACTGCCAGGTTTGGGTTCAGTCGGAGAAGAAGCACCTAATCCTCAAGAGACTGGAGTTTAGAAGTCTGGCGTGGTGGAAGTGGGGGTGGGGACATCCTTGTGGAAGCAGGGTCCAGGGAGGAGATATGGAATGTGGAAGAGTCGGAGAGTGAATTGGGGGAGAATAAAATCTTGTGTGTAAAATAAATAAATAAATAAATAAGAAAAAGAAGACCCATGGCACTCTTAAACAATAATGAACGGCATGACCCAAAATAAAAGAAATAGAGATGACATTATGGGGAAAACATTACAATATACATTAATGAAATACACAACATTTTTATTAAATGCTGTTAAAAATCCATATTCCATTCAGTAAGAGTCAAATTAAAGGAGGAAATTCTAGATGCATCTGAATCACCAAAGTTAAAGGAAGAAACAACAAACAACTAAAACCGACATATAAAAATCAACAAATCAAAAAATTTTAAAAAGGTTTCAAAAAAAATAAAAAGAAAAGAAACAAGCAAAATATCAAGGTTCAGATATACTTATATTAGAATTCTACAGAGCCTTCAAACTACAAGAAATACTTCTTGAGTTATGTTTTTAAGAAAATCAGAAACACCTATGCTCCTTCACAAAACTAGTAATACTCAAGGGTGAAATCAAGTAAAGACCAAACAAAAATATATAAATTATAGGCCAATATCCCTCATGAGCATACGTACACAGTCTTAATGAAGTACTTGCAAACTGAATACAAGAAATATCAAAGAGGTAATATGACACAAATAGTGGTATTTATCCCAGAGATGTGGCAATGGTGTAACATGTATAAGTGAAATATATAAATCAACTTAAAGACAAAAATCATGTGATCATCTCATCAAACATATGAATGGTTGGTCTTTGACAATATCCAATAAGTCTTCATGATAAATGTTCTAGAGAGAATGGAACTAGAGGGAACCTCAACATAATAAGGGCTATATTTTATAAACACTCAGACAAAAATCAACCTAAATAGAGAACTATTCAAAGAAATGCCATTAAAGTCAAGAATGAGAAAAGGCTCTTGATTAGAGCAATAAGACAAAAGAAGGAAATATAAGGAATAAAATAGGAAACTAATGAGTCTAATTATACTTATATGGGGATAATAACACTATGCATAAGACTTGAATAATAATGGTACCAGAAAACTTCTAGAAGTGATCAACCCTTTCTACAAAATAGCAGGATACAAAAAAAAATCAACTATAAAAATCAGTGTCAATCTATATAACACCAACAAGCATAGTAATAAAAAGATCATAGAAATACTTCCATTTACACTATCCTAAAAATCAATCTAGGAATAAACCTAAGTAATGACATGAAAGATGAGTACAATGGAACTTTTTTAATTTCTGAAGGAGGATTATAAGAAAGATACTAGACAATAAAAAGAATTCTGAATCTCACATTGGTAGAACTGATATTATGAATATGAACATCCTACCTAAAGGAGTATAAAGATTTATTGAATTTCCAGTCAGTATATCCACGTTTAATTATTTTGTGAGAGAATACCACGGACGTAAAAAAGATGTGAGTCCTCTTAGCTGTTATGATCCCTACTTCTCATATTTGCAACCCCTTCTTAATTGATTTAGAATGTTTAAACTGTAGTCACTTCTCCACTAAGAACAATTCTACCACGGCCAATGGTTGGTAGTTAGTCATGCACGGGCAAGAGTGAGAGCTGGGAATCTCGGGAAGATGGTATGAATAATGGAAAACTGAATATCCTGGGAGAAGCCATTAGCTTCTATTAGAACAGGTCCTTGTGGTACCCACAGCATGAGTTATAAGTGATAATTTGGCTCCAATGTATTTCCTTGACTTTTGAACATACAGTCCTCTTTCTGTTTTCTTTCCATCTTGAGTTTACAATTTCCTTAAGAATTATATTATTGGTTGCCAATCTCATACAGTGTTTACCTTTATTTTTGAGATTATATTTAATGACCCCTTTTATTCTTTCCATGTCTCCACTACAAGCTCTCCCTGCTGCCCCTCAAATTCATGCCTTTTTACTTTTCAATTTCTACCTTGAAATCAGATTTTAAATAAAAGATTTTAATAGTTACTGAAGAAATTCGTGCAAATCGTTCTTATCATACTCATACTTATTTCAAATTCATGCTATTCCAGTATCTTTCTCATCCAGCTTTGTGATCATTTTATTGAAAACCCAACAGCACCACTTTGTGCTGCCCAAAATTTCTTGGATATGTACTCTTCAGCTGGAGTTTAGTCATGTAACTAAGGGTTATGCTCTTCAAAAAAAAAATGACTCTCTCTCTCTAGGCACCTGACAGTTGCTAATAGATCCTTGACTATTGCCCAGTGTCATTCTCATCGCTGGCGTTTAGTCTATCAGGGATGGTACAGGGATGGTCCTGTTTATGCTTTTATAGTCAATGTGATTCCATAGGTTCATCTGATTGGCATGTCTGCAGTTCATTGCTTCCTTGTAGTCATTTTCTACTTTGGCTCTTAAACTCCTCTGCTTCTTTTCAGCCTCAGGAAGTGGCAGGTTGATATATATTTCCATCCGGGGCTCATAAATATGTACTCTCTTAATCTCTACAGTTTGGACAGTTGAGGATCTCTGTTGTAATCACTACGTACTGCACTTTCTATGAAGTGCAGGTGGAAATGTGTGTTAATGAATGGCTATAATGATATATTATTACTTTGTCTCATTTTAATACTATGTTCACTTGTCAAAACAGTAGTGCTTCTTGTCCACTGATGCTTGTTATCCTATTTCTTATATAGGTGTGTATCTTTTCTAGGTATTGGTTGAAAGGTTGAGGAAGAGAATGGTTTGCCAAGACATCCCATTCAAGGAATCAATACTATACACTGGGGGAAAAGCTAATGTGCTGAAACAGGGCCAAAGCATGATAGTCAAACAAAATGAAAATAGAATACTTTCAGAATAAAAAATAGGAAATAGTTCAGTCATCTCATAACCATCATGAGAACATATAGAAATATATAATAACAAGTTGAAATGAAAATGAACAAATGTGTAGTTAGACAGATTCCCACCTGTAAGCCAACAACATTGACTTTCATATTATTGTGGTCTGGAAAGTTCTTCAAAGTGTTCCTTAGCTTCTGAGGCCTTATCTAAAGTAGTTATGATTTTTTTTCTGCACCCCTTCATATCTCTCTCTCTCTCTCTCTCTCTCTCTCTCTCTCTCTCTCTCTCTCTCTCTCTCTCTCTCTCTCTCTCTCTGTGTGTGTGTGTGTGTGTGTGTGTGCATGTGTGTCTGTGTGTGTAAGGGGGTTGGTTAGAATTTAATGAAACAAAGATTCTCTGTGTAACAGAGTCCTGGCTGTCCTGGAACTTTCTTGGTAGACCAGGCTGGCCTTGAACCATAAATTATTTTTGAAATTGCAAATTTGAGACTGAAAATTATTTTGGTGAGTATTTACCAATTTTTTCTATTGAATTCCTATTAATTTTAGTATCTTCACAAAATTAATTAAAGTAATAGTCTATTTGATTCTTTCATTATGAGTATTCAAAAAAGAGCATAGAGCATGCCTATGGAGGAAACAGTGATTGAATGGTGATTTTCTTTTTTGTACATATTCTTCCAATTTATTTTAATACTGACCAGCTGGAGGTCAGTTTTTTCCACAATAATTTTTGGAATTTATAATGCATTGTATAATTTCCCACTTCCCTTAGGTCCCTCCAACTCAAATAATAAAGACACAAATGGATATGCTTACAGGGAAGGGGAAAAGTTCATGGACCCTCAACCCTAAAGATAAAACAGCAAGCAACTAGAGAATTTAAAGAATTGGAGAAGTTGTTTTCTCCAGGACAGAAACTCCCAACCCTCAACTGTAAACACACACACACACACACACACACACACACATACACACAAAGAAAAGTGATCATGAATTTGAAAGTGTGCAAGGGTGCATGATCTCTTTATTGCTTGAGTCTTCTTTAGACAGTTGTGTGGGTAAGACTTCAGAAAACACAGCCTCACAGAAAATATCCTGTTTCTCTTGTTATTGCAATCTTTCTAGTTCATCTTGCAGTTCTTTAATACCTTAGAATTTGTGTCAACTTGACTCAAGCTGGACTTACCACAGAGAAAGGAGTTTCAGTTGAGAATATGCTTCCTTGAGATTCAGCTGTAAGGCATTTCCTCAATTAGTAATCAAGGAGGGAAGGCTCTTTGTGGATGGTACCATCCCTGGGCTGTTAGTCTTGGGTTCTATAAGAAAACAAGCTAAACAAACCAGGGAACCAAGCCAGTAACATCCCTTCATGGTCTCTGCATCAGCTCCTGCTTCCTGACCTGCTTGAGTTCCAGTGCTGACTTCCTTTGGTGGATCAACAGCAATGCGGAAGTGTAAGCTGAATAAACCCTCTCCTCCCCAACTTGCTCCTTGACCAAAATATTTATGCAGGAATAAAACCCTGACTAAGACAGATTTTAATGAGAAATGAATTTTATAATTAAAATAATGTGAATACAAACAAATTTTTGCCCAAGAACTCTTTTTTTGTGACTGATTTTATTTTTAAATTATTGGTTTCTGAGTGTGGTTATATGTACATGTGCTTGTACCTGGAAGCAGAGTTCAGAAGAAAATGTCAAACACTGTCAAGATAGAGAGTTATAGGCATTGTGAGCCTCTAACTATGTGTGTGTGGTTTGGGGAGTTAGGGGTACTCTGTTTTTCTGCAAGACCAACATGCATTCTTAGCCATTGAGTAATCCCTCCAGTCCCTTTGGATAATAGGGCAGTATTCTGCTCTTTTTTTTTTTCTTTTTTTTTTATTATTTATTTTATTTTATTTTTTTAATTTACATTCCAAATCATTTTCCCTTTCCCGTTTCCTCCCTCCCCGAAAGTCCCATAAGCCCCCTTCCCTCCCTCTTTTCTCCATTCAACCCCCTCTCTTTACTCTGTCCTGGCGTTCACCTACATCCAGTCTTTCCAGGACCAGGGGTCTCTCCTTCCATCTTCTTAGAAATCTATTGATATGCGAATTGTGTCTAGGGTATTCCGACATTCTGAGTCAATATCCCCTTATCAGTGACTGCATACCAGGTGTGTTCTTTTGTGATTGGGTTACCTCACTAAGGATGATATTTTCAAGATCTGACCATTTGCCTAGGAATTTCGTGAATTCATTGTTTTTAATTGCAGAGTAGTATTCCATTGTGTAGATATACCACATCTTCTGAATCCGTTCCTCCGTTGAGGGACATCTGGGTTCTTTCCAGCTTCTGGCAATGATAAATAAGGCTGCTATGAACATAGTGGAGCATGTGTCCTTATTGCATGCAGGTAAAGCCTCTGGGTATATGCTCAGGAGTGGTATAGCCGGATCCTCCGGGAGTGTCATGCCCAGTTTTCTGAAGAACCGCTAGACTGCTTTCCAGAGTGGTTGTACCAGCCTGCAATTCCACCAGCAGTGGAGGAGTGTTCCTCTTTCTCCACATTCTCGCCAACAACTGCTGTCTCCTGTGTTTTTGATCTTAGCCATCCTGACTGGTGTGAGATGGAATCTCAGGGTTGTTTTGATTTGCATTTCCCTAATGACTAAGGATGATGAACATCTCTTTAGGTGCTTCTCAGCCATTAGATATTCTTCAGGTGAGAATTCTTTGTTTAGCTCTGTACCCCATTTTTTAATAGGGTTACTTGCCTCTCTGGAGTTTAACTTCTTGAGTTCTTTGTATATATTGGATATTAGCCCTCTGTCGGATGTAAGGTTGGTAAAGATCATTTGCCAGTTAGTTGGTTGCCGCTTTGTCTTTTTGACAGTGTCTTTTGCCTTGCAAAAACTTTGTAATTTAATGAGGTCCCATTTGTCTATTCTTGATCTTAGAGCATAAGCTATTGGAGTTCTGTTCAGGAAATTCTCCCCTGTGACCATATGTTCTGCTCTTTTGTTTTGGAGGAATGTAAAAATGAAAAAAAGTATATTGTCCACATCTGCAAATGTGTGTGTGTGTGTTTGTGTATGTGTGTGTGTGTGTGTGTGTGTGTGTTTACCAATTGAGGGTTTGAAGTTGCTGCACTGGAAAAGACCATTTCTCCAATTCTCTGATTTATCCAGTTGTTTGTTGTTCTTTCTTTAGGGTTGAGGGGCTGAGTGAACATACCATCTATACTGTTTGGAAAGTAAAATAACCTTACCTGAGGTTATCTCCCTTATGTAATAGTTTCATTAGAGCAGCATGGAACAGGCAATATTCATTCTTATCATGATTCTTTATTTCTCCAGAGATACAGAATCCATAGCCATTCATCTTCAAAAATTATCAAAGGTGAATTATCTATTATGAGAGAAACACAATTGTTAACACATTTCCAGGCTTTCAAGAATCTGCTGATTGTTATGCCTATCCCACATGTGTCAACATCTAGTGTGTTGGGGACAAAAGGGTAGAGCTGTGTTAACCAGGACAAGGGAGTGAACAGTCAAGTCAGCCAACACCATGTTTATCCAAAGTTTCTACTTACTTTAAAGGCAAAGGTCAGTAAAGATTTCCCCATATTTAGTTCTCACCACGTGCTGTTTCCCTAGCAATAGCTTATCTTGATTCAAAGGGACACAAACCTCCTTGTAGACTGAGCCATCTGTCTGCAGTCCAACACTTTGAGGTGTTGCCTATTTAAACTATAAACAAATTTACCTTTTCATGAGAAAAGGATTGTGAAAGCCATCTCAGATGACAGAAAACAGGATTCTCTGCATGCCTTCTTGACTTCTCAGTGTCTCAGTAGTCTGAGGATCACAAAGATCTGATGTTGCCTCTCAGCAAGCTAAGTGCAGTCACCTCAGGTCATTCCTCTACACACATTTTCACAGATTTCCCTAAAGCATTCCCAAAGTAGGTACTATGTGCTCTGCTTTGGTCAGAAGGGACAATAATAATAAGTTTTGTTTCATGCTCAGGAAGACTTGAAGATTTCATTTTGGAATTAGCAATTGAAGAATATTTCTCAGAGAATGCATTATTATATAATTTAAATAATTTATTTCAAGACAACACCAATACTCTTCAAACTGTTCCACAAAATAGAAACAGAAGGAACACTACCCAACTCGTTCTATGAAGCCACAATTACACTAATACCAAAAGCACACAAAGATCCGACAAAGAAAGAGAATCTCAGGCCAATCTCTCTTATGAATATCGATGCAAAAATACTCAATAAAATTCTTGCCAACCGAATCCAAGAACACATCAAAACGATCATCCACCACGATCAAGTAGGCTTCATCCTAGGGATGCAGGGATGGTTCAATATAAGGAAATCCATCAATGTAATCCACTACATAAACAATCTCAAAGAAAAAAACCACATGGTCATCTCATTAGATGCTGAGAAAGCATTTGACAAAATTCAGCATCCTTTCATGCTAAAGGTCTTGGAAAGATCAGGAATTCAAGGCCCATATCTAAACATAGTAAAAGCAATTTACAGCAAACCAGTAGCCAGCATCAATCTAAACGGAGAGAAACTTGAAGCAATCCCACTAAAATCAGGGACTAGACAAGGCTGCCCTCTCTCTCCATATCTTTTCAACATAGTACTTGAAGTTCTAGCTAGAGCAAGTAGACAACAAAAAGAGGTCAAAGGGATACAAATTGGAAAGGAAGAAGTCAAACTATCACTATTTGCAGACGATATGATAGTATACTTAAGCGACCCAAAGAACTCCAACAGAGAACTCCTACAGCTGATAAACGACTTCAGCAAAGTGGCCGGATATAAAATCAACTCAAGCAAGTCAGAAGCCTTCCTATACTCAAAGGATAAGCAGGCTGAGAAAGAAGTAAGAGAAATAATACCCTTCACGATAGCCACAAACCATATTAAGTATCTTGGCGTGACTCTAACCAAACAAGTGAAAGATCTGTATGACAAGAACTTCAAGTCTCTGAAGAAAGAAATTGAAGAAGACCTCAGAAGATGGAAAAATCTGCCATGCTCATGGATTGGCAGGATTAATATAGTAAAAATGAGCATCTTACCAAAAGTAATACACAGATTCAATGCAATCCCCATCAAAATCCCAACTCAATTCCTCATAGAGTTAGAAAGAGCAATTCAAAAATTCATCTGGAATAACAGAAAACCCAGAATAGCTAAAACTATTCTCAAGAGTAAAAGAACCTCTGGGGGAATCAGTATCCCGGACCTCAAGCTGTACTACAGAGCAATAGTGTTAAAAACTGCATGGTATTGGTACAGTAACAGACATGTAGATCAATGGAACAGAATTGAAGACCCAGAAATGAATCCACACTCCTATGGTCACTTGATCTTTGACAAAGGAGCTAAAACCATCCAGTGGAAAAAAGATAGCCTTTTCAACAAATGGTGCTGGCTCAGCTGGAGGTCAACATGCAGAAGAATGCAAATTGACCCATCCTTATCTCCTTGCACTAAGCTCAATTCTAAGTGGATCAAAGATCTCCACATAAAACCAGACACACTGAAACTAATAGAAGGGAAACTAGGGAAGATCCTTAAACATATGGGCACAGGGGAGAATTTCCTGAACAGAACTCCAATAGCTTATGCTCTAAGATCAAGAATAGACAAATGGGACCTCATTAAATTACAAAGTTTTTGCAAGGCAAAAGACACTGTCAAAAAGACAAAGCGGCAACCAACTAACTGGCAAATGATCTTTACCAACCTTACATCCGACAGAGGGCTAATATCCAATATATACAAAGAACTCAAGAAGTTAAACTCCAGAGAGGCAAATAACCCTATTAAAAAATGGGGTACAGAGCTACACAAAGAGTTCTCACCTGAAGAATATCTAATGGCTGAGAAGCACCTAAAGAGATGTTCATCATCCTTAGTCATTAGGGAAATGCAAATCAAAACAACCCTGAGATTCCATCTCACACCAGTCAGGATGGCTAAGATCAAAAACACAGGAGACAACAGTTGTTGGCGAGGATGTGGAGAAAGAGGAACACTCCTCCACTGCTGGTGGAATTGCAAGCTGGTACAACCACTCTGGAAAGCAGTCTGGTGGTTCCTCAGAAAACTGGGCATGACACTCCCGGAGGATCCAGCTATACCACTCCTGGGCATATACCCAGAGACTTTACCTGCATGCAATAAGGACACATGCTCCACTATGTTCATAGCAGCCTTATTTATCATTGCCAGAAGCTGGAAAGAACCCAGATGTCCCTCAATGGAGGAAAGGATTCAGAAGATGTGGTATATCTACACAATGGAATACTACTCTGCAATTAAAAACAATGAATTCACGAAATTCCTAGGCAAATGGTCAGATCTTGAAAATATCATTCTTAGTGAGGTAACCCAATCACAAAAGAACACACATGGTATGCAGTCACTGATAAGGGGATATTGACCCAGAATCTCGGAATACCCTAGACACAATCCGCATATCAATAGATTTCTAAAAAGATGGTAGGAGAGACCCCTGGTCCTGGAAAGACTGGATGTAGGGGAATGCCAGGACAGAGTAAGGAGAGGGGGTTGAATGGAGAAAAGAGGGAGGGAAGGGGGCTTATGGGACTTTCGGGGAGGGAGGAAACGGGAAAGGGGAAGTGATTTGGAATGTAAATTAAAAAATAAAATAAAATAAATAATAAAAAAAAGAAAATAAAAAAATAAGATAACTACTAAAAAAGGAAGAAAAGAAACAAAGTCAACAATAGACATTTAATGATAAAATTCAATAGCATTTTTTTACACATTCCAGTAAATCATTTTCTGACTCAATTTTAATTGAATGATATTTAAGAATTTGACAATTGACTTCAGCTTTGGAAAATCTTCCAATTCACTAGAAAATTAATTCTTTAATTATTTTTTTTCTTCTTGCAATTTTTTCTTATTTTCTAATCTCTAGTTATGTTAGACTATCCACCTTTATTATTTCATATTTTGTGTTCAGTTAATTTTTACTTCAGACAATTAAACTCATAAGCGACTTACACAGGCCACTCTTTGTTTATATCAAGCAATTACAATAAGTATATTTTATAAAATAATGTACCTTTAACAACAATTTCTTGCAAGATTGAAAGCACTTTCCTACTCTTATCTTGATTTATTATAGTTTTCCTATGTAAAAAATCTATTCTTCCTGATTGAAATTATAAGAGATGGTCATATATTGTTTTATCTGCACATAAATACACATGTCTCACTGTAATGCATTTTAATGTTAACAACTAGGGAAATGTCACATCTGTTCTTTTCTTTAACTATGTTTCTACTCTGTGTAACTGAGTGAACTTACCTTAAATGTATCATTAACTATGTTTCTAGTGGATTTAACTGGGTACAGTTATGAATGTATCATTTTATCCTAACAATTGTACTTCTCAAGTTACCATCTCCATATTTTTTCATTATAATCTGAACAAATTACTGATTTTTCCATGGAAATGTTTAATAAATCTTACACACACTCACACACACTCACACACACACACACACACACACACACACACACCTACACATACACAATGGAAGTAGAGAAAACTAAACCAAAATTTGTTGCAAGTATTTATATAGCTCAGGTACATATCATATTAGTATATTGACATCAAAGATAATTTTTTAATAAATACTTTAGGATCAATTGATAAATTTGTTCTAATATTTGAATTTACAGAACTGAAGTCAACCATGCTCATTATGTAATGTGCAATGTTTTTTTACTTGTCTCTTTAAATAATCCTTATAAATGCATGTTTTCTCATCTCTTGATAGAATATAATAGATATTATAGATATAATAGATATATATATAATATTTCTATTACTTCCATATATTAGAAAATCAAATTTCAAATGTTAAAAAATGTTGATCTAAATTTAGTATATACATTTATTTTCCATGTAAATCTTCAATTTTATCAGAAAATGGTTATAATTCTACTTTCACTCAACTTAGGAATATTTTAATTCCTACCAATTTTTCTGTATAAATTTCTTCAATTTTATCAGAGATATTTTCCATGTAAATCTTCAATTTTATCAGAAAATGTTTTTACTCTACTTTCAATCAATTTAGGAATATTTTTATGCCTAACATTTTATCTGTATAATTTTTCCATGAAATAGTAATTTTTAATGTGTTTTTCTATATATTTCTTCAATTTTATCAGAGATATCTTCCATGTATATTTACACAATAGAATACTACTCAGCAATTAAAAACAATGAATTCGTGAAATTCTTAGGCAAATGGGGAACAGGGGGAGGGAAGAGGGCTTATGGGAATTTTGGGGTGGGGGGAACTGGGAAAGGGGAAATCATTTGGAATGTAACAAAGAATATAGAAAATAAAATAAAATAAAAATTAAAAAAAAATCAACGATGCTATGACACTCATTAAATAAAAATTCAAGAAGCTCCTAGACACGCCAAAATGGCAGGAATGTAATGGTAAAAAAAAAAAAAAAAAGCTATCACCCATTTTTAAGCCTGTTTCCTAGTAGGAATTGAAAATTCAGGTATGGAGAAAAAGCATATGGCCCCTTCTTTATGACATCAGACTGTGCTAAATCTGTCCCACCATGATAGCATAAAATTAGGAAACATCGTTGAAGATCTCATATGACTAGTGTTTATACTCTAACATTGGTCCATTATCAAGGATAAATTGATAAACTACATGATGCTTCATTATATTCATTTGATGAAGTTCGAGACAAATTGCTTCCTCAGTTAGAAAGTCTTCTTAAATTGTAGTTTCTTGAAAAAATGATGCCCTTTAACGTCACCAACAAGAGAGAGATTTGTTCTCTTCTCCAGAGGCCCAGAAACATAATCCAACTCCCCACAACGACACTACTGGCAAATGCAGATGAACCTGTCCAGCTACATGAGACTCAGAAAAACCTGCAAGGCTCTGATGGTCCAGATGAAACTCTCCAGAGGGACAGGACATATGCACATACAAATCAAACCTACATTTATTTCCAAAAGTAACATAAAGCTGGCCAAGATTTGCAATCTAAGGAGGCATCTGACCAGAGAGGAGACATCAGTCTTATTTTCTGTATACTCACAACCCTCCTTCCTTAAAACTCTTGAAATTCCCTAAAGAAATGCTAAAATAAAGATTCTTTTCCCATCACATTAAAGAGAGTAAAGAGAGACAAAATGCACAGGATTCTCACAAGTGCTTTCAAGTCCATTACATATTGCTCTCAAGTACTTTAAAGATATGCTTTTACTCTATAATATTGAAATGAGGAACAGCAAGGGAAGAAGCTCTAGAGTTGGATGGCTTATACCATTACTGCACATTTATATTTCTCAGTACCTTTTCTTCTTTTATAAAACAATCACTCACCTCCCTCATTTAGCACTTAACATTTCCACTAAGAGACTCAAGAAATCATCTGAATTTGCCTAAATTTTTATTTGATATTATGATAATTCTAAAGTTCAAATTTACTTTACTCACTTTTCAGGACAAATTAGTTCAGAGAATATGTGTGTGTGTGTGTGTGTGTGTGTGTGTGTGTGTGTGTGTGTGTGTGTATTAATGTGTATTTTATGTATATAATACAACTAGATGTCAGAAGGTTTTTTTTTTTACAAAAATTTTGGCAACCCATTATCCTATAAATTTGAAATATGATAATAATTTCTCTGATATGTAAATAATCTGTTTTAAAAATTATATCTTATTTGTTTAATGGGCAAAAAGTTCTCAAAGTGAATTCTTAGTTTATTGTACATGTTACAGAGTAAACTATAAATGAACATATTTCTTTCCTTATACACTGAAATTGTTTTCAACTTTCAATTTTTCGTGTAGTTTCCTCTAAGAACTAGAGAATAGAATCTAAGAAAAAGAATCTCGTCTTAGATCTTGACAAATAAATTACGTGATATCTGAACTGTGGTTTCATTTTAGACTCAGAAAGAAGGAAGTATAATTGAATCCTGGCTTGATTGAGCATTTGGGAGTTCTTCTCCTAAAACCAGAAAACATGAAAAGCAATCTTTAAGAATGATTATCTGTACCTGCTTTTTATTTATTATCTCTTTAATATATTATTTGTGAAGGAGGAATAAGAACTTACTTCTAAAAGACATTGAAATGATCAAGTTGAATGTAAAAAGGAAAATTCCATTTTTTATATACTTTTTGTTCACAAGAACTCAATGTTCTGATCTGAAATACTCACCACCCACTCATGCATGTCACCAGGAAGAGAGTGTCTGCTGTACTTCTTGAGAAATATTTGTTCTGCTAACCAATAATAAAATTTGTTAGTAATTCTAGACAAAGCAAAGTATCATCTATATCCTATCTGACCAAGACATTTATTTTCTTTAAATATCTATCTTATTTAAACATATGAATCCAACGAACTTAGAAATACTTCTGTGTGGCATTCCCTAGAATACATGTAAAATTTGATATTTAATGTTTTTTATAGAAACGCTTTATTTTTTGTAAAGATTTATATAGTCTGATATGCATAGAACTGGAAAAGATTATGATTTGAGAAACATACTTATTGTCACAGGCCTACAAAACACATGTCTCTTGTCTATTTAGCAGTCAATGATACTTGGTAAGAGAAATCCTTTATTATCTGGAAATGCTTCATTTTTAAAATATATACATTCACACATAGAGATGCACATAGACACACATATAAGGATATGAGAAAATAATAAATGTTTTGCAATTGGCAATCCAATTACAAAATAATTGATATTATCAAAAACTTTTGATAATGTAAACCATATGATAGTTGAAATTTTATTAACTATATCTGGGTACTGAATTAGCATTTTATGTACTAGAACATTAATGCCCTAAATGGCACTTCATTGATCTACTTTAAAGGACAAACTGGCACATGGATAGCATCCAGTTGCACACAGTACAGTATAATATACTATCTAGCACTATTCATTAACTTTTAATTTGGGCAATTGAAATTGTCAATCACTGAGAAAATAATTAAATCCCAGAGTTCCACAGAATGATATTGACATTCATCTGCCTAGTAAAACACACATGTGGGAGGAAAAATTATAAGGAAGTTTTCATTGTTGTTATTTGCTACAAACTCTAATTCCTGGAAGAGGACAGTGTGACATGTAAAGAGCAACATAGTTCACAAACATGTGCTTGGAAATGCTAGCCCAATCACACTTATAAAGTAAAAGTACAGTCTGCCAAATGATCTGACGAGAGAGTCAAAATATTAAAACCGATGTTAAAAACAACATCAACATTATCAAGAGTATCTTGAAATTATAAGTTCAAGAAATTTTCCAACACAGGAAGTTATGTTATTTAGCCTTATTCCAAAAGAGTGACTTCTTTTACAATAACCAAAGATGCTCAAATTAATTAAAAGCTTCCAGCAATGATTCTTTCTCAGGTACATGGAAAGAAACAGATGTAAGGTGGATTCATTATGTCTTCTTTGTTCTACAAATGTTAAGTAAGTGCAGTTGCAGAGGAAGATACTGGGTGACTCAGCTTTTAGCACTATTCATAGCTCAAGTCTCTATTATATAATAGCGACATTGTATCATATCACAAGAAAATAAACTTTGCATTATAAGTAAATTAATGAAAAATGAAGTCAAGTCAACCAAAATGTTATTCCTCAATATGTTGATTGTTTTAAGCATAGGCAATATCTAAACTAAATCAAACAATATTTTTATGTAAAATAGTCCCTTTTAAAAGCATATTTTATAGTTAAAGTCAAGTACTCTCAGATGGTCCTGAACTTTACTCAAGAAAATGGGATAGTATTTGAGAGTTTAGACCAATTCCTGAAGAAAATTTGGATTTCCTTTAGATTACACGTGGTTATCCATCTATTCAGATTTTGTGTTAATGAGATAATTAATGAGGAAGAATGATTAAATCTATAACATACTTATGATGTGTCTTCCAATCAAACACTGAAACTCCCAAACTGAGTAAAGGTAAAAAACCAAAAATCGAATATATACATATAAATAAGCAGATATAGATAGATATAGAGATAGAGAGAGTCAGATATAGAGATAAAGAGAAAAATACAGATAGAGATAGATTGAGATGATAGAGTTGGAGATACATTAGATAGTACTTTTTACTTGTCTGTTTGACACACACAAGCACACACACATGGGCATACACATGTATGTACATGCATACACATGCACACACACGTGCACATTCACAGACACATACATCTTCTTTCAAAATACAGTGTCAACAAGCTAATACTGTATTTATACAATTTGTAAATTTCTTTCTCTGACAAAATTAAATCCTAGATTCCAACATTATTTCCTTTTCGGACTCAGGGACAATTCAATTAGCAGTGAAATAAAAACGTACAGGGCAAGCAAGTGATAAATCAGAGTAGCTGCCCAGATAGGAAAATGTAAGAGAGAAGGTGAAAAGCCAGTTCATTTGAGTTTAGCCAGCATAAAAACTGTGGAAGCATAAGAAAGCCCACTGTGTAAGGGAATACATCTAGGAAGAAAAGAAAAAAAAACCTCAATAGAAAGTTGTCACAAAGTTTATAGTTATCTCACTATAACATAGAGGAACTGCGCTGGTTTTTGATATATTTTCGTAAGTCACAGAACTCTATGTGCTTTTGTATCCCATCTTTTATATGGCTTCCATTACCCTCAATACATAATATAATTAATTGTGGTAATAACTTTGATCTGGGAGAGAGCTGGCATACTGATCTCTGCAGGCTTTACATTATCCCTGAAGAATCCGAGCTCTAGAACAAACTTTGTTTCAAGGCCATGAGTGGCAAGGATACAATATTACTCCACTACTAACCTGTGTCATGTTGCTTTCTCGAATACCAGCAAATGCTCTTCTGCTATCTGCAATAGTGATCATAAATTATAACATGAAATTTCATCTTTATTTATTGTTTTCTTTTCCTGAGGCAGTTAAGCTTATTTTACTGTTTTATATTTGATGTGTAACAAATTATGCTCATCTCCTGAGAAATAATAGGAGACTTCAATATTCCATTTTATCTGATAGAAAGGTCATCTGAACAAAAAGTAAACAGAAAAACTTACAATTAAATAACAGCATAAATAAATTGCACCTAACAGATTTTTACAGAATATTCAACCCAAACACCAAAGGATGTGCATTCTACTTAGCAACTCATGGGAGATTTTATAAAATAGACCATTCACTGGGATATAAAACAAGTCTTCACAAATAGCGAAATAGTGAAGCTATAGTAAGTACAATCCAATAGCACTTAAAATCAACAGCAAATAAATCTATCGGAATTACTTAAATTCAAAAGAATTGAACAGAACATGCAGAATGATGACTCAGCAAAAGAAGAAATCAAGAAGCAAAACAATATTTATAATTAAATGAAAATGAAATCACATGACAATGAATGCTGTGGGACACATTTAAAGCAATTTATAGCTCTCAAACTCTTTCTATATATTTTGGGGGGTTCATTTTCTTTTTTTTCCTTCTTTTTCTCTTTTCTATTGGACATTTTTATTTACATTTCAAATGTTATCTCCTTTCCCAGTTTCCCCCCTCAGAAACCCTCTATGCCATTCTCCTTCCACCTGCTTCTATGAACGTAATCATCCACCCACCCACCCACCCACCATTTCAGCTTTCAGCTTTAAAGCCTTGGTATTCCCTTAAACTGGGGCATCAAACCCTACACTGGGGAATCAAGCCTTCACAGGACCAAAGGCCTCTCCTCCCATTGATGTCCAACAAGGTCATCCTTGGCTACATATGCAGCTGGAGCCATAGGTCCCTCCATGTGCACTCTTTGGTTGGTGGTTTAGTTCCTGGGAGCTCTGGGGTGTATGGTTGATTGATATTGTTTTTCTTCCTATGAGGTTGCAAACCCCTTCAGCTACTTCAGTTCTTCCCCTAACTCCTCTATTGTGATCCCTGTGCTCAGTCCGATGGTTGACTGCGAGCATCTGCCTCTGTGTTTGTCAGGCTCTGGAAGAGCCTCTCAGGAGACAGCTACATCAGGCTCCTGTCAGCAAGCACTTCTTGGCATCCACAATAATGTCTGGATTTGGTGTCTGTATATGGGATGGATCACCAGGTGGGCAGTCTCTGGATGGCCTTTCCTTTAGTCTCTGATGCATACTTTGTCTCCATATTTCCTATCCTGAGTATTTTGTTCCCCCTTTTAAGAAGGAGTGAAGTATCCACATTTGGTATTCCTTCTTCTTGAACTTCATGTGATCTGTGAATCATATCTTGGGTATTCTGGCTAATAACCACTTATCAATGAGTGCATTCCTTGTGTGTTCTTTTGTTACTGAGTTACCTCATTCAGGATGATATTTTCTAACTCCATTCATTTACCTAAGAATTTCATGAATTCATTTCTTTAAATAGCTCCATTATGTAAATGTACCACATTTTCTGTATCCATTCCTAATTGAAGTACATGCAGGTTCTTTTCAGCTTCTGGCTATTAAGAATAACATAGTGAACATAGTGGAATAACATAGTGAACATAGTGTCCTTATTACCTGTTGGAGCATCTTCTGGGTATATGCCCAGGAGTGGTATAGCTGGGTCCTCAGATAGTACTATGTCCAAATTTCTGAGGAACCGCCAGACTGAATTCCAGAGTGGTCGTCCCAGCTTGCAATCACACCAGCAATGGAGGAGTGTTCCTCTTTCTCTACATCCTCTCCAGCATCTGCTGTCACCTGAGGTACTGATCTAACTGGTGTGAGGTGGAATCTCAGGGTTGTTTTAATTTGCATTTCCATGATGACAAAGGATGCTGAATATTTCTTTAGGTGGTGCTCAGCCATTTGATATTCCTCAGTTGAGATTGCTTTGTTTAGCTCTGTACCCCACTTTTAATAGAGTTATTTGATTCTCTGGAGTCTACCTTCTTGAGTTCTTTGTATATATTGGATATTAGCCTTGTATCAGATGTAGAATTGGTAAAGATCATTTCCAAATTTGTGGACTGCTGCTTTATCCTATTGGCAGTGTCCTTTGCCTTACAGAAACTTTGCAATTTTATGAGGTCCCATTTGTTGATTGTTGATCTTAGAGCATAAGCCATTGGTGTTCCGTTTAGGAAATTTTCCCCTGTGCCCATGTGTGTGAGGCTCCTCCCCACTTTCTCTTCTATTAGTTTCATTGTATGTGGTTTTATGTGGAGGTCCTTGATCCACTTGAATTTGAGCTTTGTACAAGGAGATAAGAATGGGTCGATTTACATTCTTCTGCAAGCTAAACTCCAGTAGAACCAGCACCATTTATTGAAAATGCTGTATTTTACACTAAATGGTTTTATCTCCTTTGTCAAAAATCAAGTGAATATAGGTTTGTGGGTTCATTTCTGGGTCTTTAGTTCTGTTCCATTGATCTACCTGTCTGTCTCTGTACCAATTCCATGCAGTTTTTATTACTATTGCTCTGCAATACAGTTTGAGGTCAGGGATGGTGATTTCCCCAGAACTCGATCCATATATTAAAAAAATAAGAATGAGCCCTTTCTGGTCAGTCTTTCCTGCCAGGGTAGACTAATAGCTAATTTATTCCTCTGAAGACACAACAATTTGAAGGCATCCCAGGAGTCCTCTGCACACAGGACAATTGGGCAACTAACACTAAGGTCTGAAGACCTCCAGGGGGTTCCATAGCATGCAGGGCAACTGACTCAAACAGACTAAAAGCCTCCCTGGAGTTCTGCTGCACTCAGGGAAGCAGAAACCACAGTCCATAGGGCGCCCTGGAGAACAGCTTCATGAAGGACAACAGCTTCACAGATCTTCTAAAGATCTAAAAGTCTGAAGGCCTCCTAGGAGATATGCTACAGCCAAGGCAACAGATCAGCAGCTTCTCTGCCCCTCTGGAGAGCCCCCAGATGGAAAGCCCCACAGGTGGACAGCTACAGCTAGGGCTGCAAACCTTCCAGGAGACCTGAAGCAGCCCAGGGACACAACAGGCAGACTCCAGACAGAGTCATTCAGACCACTAAACACCAGAGATAGCCAGATGGCAAAAGGCAAGCACAAGATCATATTCAAAAGAAGCCAATTTACATGGGGATCATCAAAACCCAATTCTCCCACCACAGCAAGCCCTGAATACACCAACACCTGAAAATCAGGATGCTGACCAAAAATCCTATTTCATGAAGATAATAGAGTCCTTTAAGTGGAATATAAATAACTCACTGAAAGAAATACAGGGAAACAGGTAGAAGTCCTAAGAGAGGAAACAAATACATTTCTCAAAAAAATACAGGAAAACACAATCAAAAATGTGAAGGAATTGAATAAAGCAGTCTAAGACCTAAAAGTGGAAGTAGAAACAATAAAGAAATCACAAATGGATGCAAACCTGGAATGGAAAACTTAGGAAATGCATCAGGAATTATGGATGTAAGTATCGCCAACAGAATACAAGAGATAGAAAAGAGACTCTCAGGTGTAGGACATACCATAAAAGAGACTGACATACTGTCCAAGAAAATTCAAAACATAACTGCTAATCTCAACATCCAGGAAATTCGTACACAATGAAAAGATCAAATCTAAGAATAATCAGAATACAGGAGAACAAAGATTCCCAACTCAAAGGATCTGAAACTTTCTTCAACATATCATAGAAGAAATCTTCCCCAACATAAAGAAAGAGATGGCCATAAAGGTACAAGAGGCCTATAGAACACCAAAAAAAAAAAAAAAAATAGGACCCGAAAAGAACATTCTCTCATTGCATAATAATCAAAACACTAAATACAAAGAACAAAGAATATTAAAAGCTGCAAGGGAAAAGGGCCAGGTAAAGTACAAAAGTAGACCTATCAGAATTACACCAGGCCTCTCAGCAGAGACTGTGAAAGCTAAAAGAGCCTGATCAGAGGTCATACAGACTCTAAGAGAACACAAAGTCCAGCCTAGGCTATTATACCCAACAAAACTTTCAATTAACATAGGTGGAGAAACCAAACTATTCCTGGACAAAACCAAATTCAAACAGTATCTATCTACCAATCCAGCAACAAAACACCAGAAAGTCCACATACATGGGGAAACTGAACAACTCTCTACTCAATGAAACTTGGTCTGGGAAGAAATTCCTAGGCAAATGGTCAGAACTTGAAAATATCATCCTTAGTGAGGTAACCCAATCACAAAAGAACACACATGGTATGCAGTCACTGATAAGGGGATATTGACCCAGAATCTCAGAATACCCTAGACACAATCAGCATATCAATAGATTTCTAAAAAGATGGAAGGAGAGACCCCTGGTCCTGGAAAGACTGGATGTAGGGGAATGCCAGGACAGAGTAACGAGAGGGGGTTGAATGGAGAAAAGAGGGAGGGAAGGGGGCTTATGGGACTTTCGGGGAGGGAGGAAACGGGAAAGGGGAAGTGATTTGGAATGTAAATTAAAAAAATAAAATAAAATAAAAAAAAAAAAAGAAAGAAATTAGACTTCTCGGAATTAAATGAAAATGTTGACAAATCATACCCAAACTTATGGGACAAAATGAAAGTGGTACTAAGTAAAATTCATAGCACTAAATGTTCTGAAAAACAAACTGGAGAGATCTTATACTAGCAACTTAACAGCACACCTGAGGGCTCTAGAAAAAAAAAAAGATGCAAACTTATGCAAGAGGAGTAGACAGCAGGAAATATAAACAAAGAGAACAATACAAGGAAACAACAAAACCAAAAGCTGGTTTTTTGAAAGAAACAGCAAGATAGATAAACCCCTAGCCAAACTAACTAAAGGACCCAGAGGCAACATCCAAATTAATAAAATCAAAAATGAAGAGGAGACATATCAACAGAAATGGAGGAATTAAAAAAAAAAAACAAAAAATCCCAAAACATCAGATCCTACTACAAAGGACTATATTCAACAAAACTGGAAAATCTAGATGAAATGATGCTTTTCTAGACAGATAGCAGATACCAAAGTTAAACCAAGAACAGGTAAACTATCTAAACAGGCCCAAATCCCACAAGAAAATAGAAGAAATAATTAAAAACCTTCCAACCAAAAAAGGCCCAGGGTCAGATGGATTTAGTGCAGAATTCTACCAGAACTTCAAAGAAGACCTAATACAAATATTCCTCACACTATTCCACAAAATAGAAACAGAAGAAACACTAAATAATTCATTCTATAAATCTACAATTACTCTGATACCTATACCACACAAGGACACAATCAAAAAAGAGGACTTCAGACCAGTTTCACTTATGAATATCATATCGATGTAAAAATACTCAATTAAATTCTTGTAAACTGAATCCAAGAACACACCAAAAACCATTATTCACTACGATCAAGTAGGCTTCTTCGCAGGGATGCAAGGTTGCTTCAATATACAAAGTCCATTAATGTAATCTATTATGTAAACAAAAAAATAAAATAAAATGATCATCTCCTTAGATGCAGAAAAAGCATTTGAGAAAATGCAACACCCCCTTCATGATAAAAGTATTGGAGACATCAGGAATTCAAGGCCCATACCAAAACATAGTAAAAGCAATTTACTGCAAACCAACAGCCAATATCAAATTAAATCGAGAGATACTTGTAGCAATCCCACTAAAATTGGGGACAAGACAAGGATGCACATTCTCCCCATTCAATATATTGAATATATCTATTCAATATAGTAGTGGAAGTGCTAGTTAGAACAATAAGACAACAAAAAGAGATCGGGGGATACAATTTTACAACAAAGAAATAAAGTATCATTATTTGTAGATGATATGATTGTATATATAAGCAACCCCAAAAATTGTACCAGAGAACTTCTCCAGCTGATAAATAACTTCAGCACAGTGTCCAGATATAAAATTACCTCAAATAAATCAGTAGCCTTTCTTTATACAAATGTTAAAAATGCTGAGAAAGAAATTAGGGAAACTACTTCCTGCACAATAGCCACAAATAATATAAAATATGTTTCCAAATAAGTGAAAGATCTATATGACAATAACTTCAAGTCTCTCCAGAAAGAAATCAAAGATCTCAGAAGATGGAGAGATCTCCCATGCTCATGGACTGGCAGAATTAGCATAGTAAAAATGTCCATCCTACCAAAGGCAATCAATAGATTCAATCCAATCCCCATCAAAATCCCAACACAATTCTTCAAAGACATGGAAAGAGCAATTCTCAAATTCATCTGGAAAGGCAAAACAAAAACAAACAAAACAAAACAAAACCAGAATAACAAAAACAATTCTTAACAATAAAAGAACTGCTAGGGGAATCACCATTCCTGACCTCAAGAATTACTACAGAGTAAAAATGACAAAACCTGCATGGTATAGGTACAGAGACAGACACGTTGATCAATGGATTAGAATTGAAGACCCAGAAACAAAACCACACACTTACACACATTTTATTTTTGACAAAGAAGCCAAAGATATATAATGGAAAAAATAAATTATCTTCAATAAATGGTACTTATCTAACTGGCTGTCTATAAATAAAAAAAATGAAAATATATCCATATTTGTCACCTTGCACAAAGCTCAATACTAAATGGATCAAGGACCTCAACATAAAACCAGATACACTGAATCTAACAGAATGGAAAGTGAGAAAAAGCCTTGAAGTCATTGGCATAGGGGAAAGTTTCATAAACAGAACTCCAATGGCTCATGCTGTAAGATCATGAATTGATGGATGGGACCTCATGAAACTGGAAAGCTTCTTTAAGACAAAAGACATAGTCAATGAGACAAATTGGCAACAAACAGATTTGGAAAAAAATCTTCACTAACCCCACATGAGATGGAGGACTAATATCTAAAATATATAAAGAACTCAAGAAGCTAACCATCAAAAACCTAACAACTCAATCAAAAAGGAGGTATAGAACTAAACTAAGAATTCACCACAGAGGAATCTTGAATGGTTGTGAAACACCTAAAAAAATGTTCAAAATTCTTGGTGATCATGGAAATTCAAATCAAAACGACCCTGATTTTCCACTTTACACCAATCAGAATAGCTAAGATCTAAACTTCCAACAACACATGTTGGAGAGGATGTAAAGAAAGAGAAAAACTCATCCATTGCTGGTGGGACTGCAAATGGTACAACCACTCTGGAAATCAATCTGGACATTCCTCAGAAAACTGGAAATGGATCTACCTGAAGACTTAGCAATATCACTCTTGGGAATATTCTCAAAAGATCCCCCCACCATGACACAGGGACACATGTTCCACTATGTTCATAGCAGCCTTGTTTGTGATAGAAGAATGGATATAGAAAATGTGGTTCATATACACAATGAAATACTACTCAGTTATTAACAACGAGGACACAACATTTGAAATGTAATTTAAAAAAAGCCAATTATTGGCTGAGAGTTTCCCGCTCTGTATTTGTCAGGCACCAGCAGAGCCTCTCAGGAGACAGCTATATCTGGCTCGTGTCAGCAAGCACTTGTTGGCATCCACAATCATGTCTGGGTTTGTTAATTGTGTATGGGATGGAATCCCAGGTGGGGCAGTCTCTGGATGGTCTTTCCTTCAGTCCCTGATGCACACTTTGTCTCTGTATCTCCTCCTGTGAGTACTTTGTTCCCTCTACTAAGAAGGACTAGAGTTTCCATGCTTTGGTCTTTCTTCTTCTTGGGCTTTGTTTAGTCTATGAATTGTATCTTGGGTATCCCGAGCTTCTGGGCTAATATCCACTTATCAATGAGTGCATACCATGTATGTTCTTTTGTGATTGGGTTACCTCACTCAGGATGATATTTTCTAGTTCCATCCATTTGTGAAGAATTTCATGAATTCATTGTTTTTAATAGCTGAGTAGTAGTATTCCACTGTGTAAAATGTACAGCTCCCCAATGGAGGAGACAGAGAAAGGACCCAAGGAGCTGAAGGGGTTTGCAGCCCATAGGAGGAAAAACAATACGAACCAACCAGTACCCCCATAGCTCCCAGAGATTAAACCACCAACCAAAGAGTACACATGGAGGGACCTACGGCTCCAGCTGCATATGAAGTAGAGAATGGACTTGTTGGACTTCAAAGGGAGGAGAGGCCCTTGGTCCTATGCTGCTGGGAGCCAGCCCCGGCAGAGGTGTTTCTTCTTCTTGGCTCTCCTTGAGGCAGCCGAGGGAGGAAGAGCGTCGGTGGGGGTAAGACTCTGTTTTACTAAATTCTGGGGGTAAGACTTTGTCTTACGGAAAATTAAGGGTTGCTGTATAATAAAAAGTTTACTTATCTAAGTCTAAGTTACTATTCTACTGTAGCTGACCTGTCTTCTCTAATCCTCTGAGGCCAGAAACTGTCCTTTCTGTCATTTAACACCTCTTCCTCAAACTGCTAAAGATTAGGTAAATTGCCTTTGTACTGTCTCCACAAGAACTGCTGGGCTCTAACTTTCAGCCTGCTAGTCAGAAGTCACAGGGAGAAAAATGGGACACTTAAAGAAGTGGTTAATGAGTTTATTACTAAGTTGTAGAAAGTTTCCTATGAAAGCTATCTAAGAGGGAAAAGCAGAAAGATCCTAAGTGGAGAAAAGGAAAAATTCTTCTAAGTGGGGAAAGGTAAAAAGTGTGTGTGTATGAGTGTGTGTGTGTGTGTGTGTGTGTGTGTGAGAGAGAGAGAGAGAGAGAGAGAGAGAGAGAGAGAGAGAGAGACAGAGACAGAGACAGAGACAGAGAGAGACAGAGAGAGAGAGACAGAAAAAGAGACAGAGAGAGAGACAGAGAAGAGATGAGAAGAGAGAATGAGAATGAAATTGAGAAATGAGATTGAGATGATTCTCTCTTTTGTCTTCAGTACTTATACATCTTTCAGAATACATGATCACATGTTACAAAGCTCATCACAAGTTCACACAAAAATCAAACCATAAATTGAAATAGAAGTTTACAACAGAGAATGTTTACATGCATATCCATTAGGAGTAATTATCTAGCTAAACATCTACCATTTGCCTTCTCTACAGGTTCATAGAAAGTTTAATACCATAACTAAGTTTTAAGTGAAGTTTTGTATAGATAAACCCAGTCAATATTTTATCTTCTGTCTTAGCACCTATAATAAATCATTAGTTCCCTTTTTATGACCTTTGGTTAATTGTTTTACAACCTCTTGGAATGTGCTCTGAGTAGGAGAAAGTCTGGTTGTCATCTAAGAGCAATTAACTGGTGACATTTGGGAGACTGGTAGAGTTCTTTTTTTTTTATACAACTTTTTCTTTTATAATGACTACCTACTTATTAAATACATGAATATCTATGCTACAGTTTAAATATAATGCTGACTGGAAATTTCTTTAGCCAAATAAATTACTTTATTACTATTTAGTATAACCTCTGTAAATATTCTGGAAATGGGCACAGGAAGCAGGACTTTTTGCCAAAAGATCATATCATGCCCTCTAAGAGAAGTTACTTTTAAATCCAGTTTTGCCTTTTTAACTCAAATGATCATGAACTTTAGAGTACAGGGTAGAATTATCACTACAGCCTTCTAAATTTAAACTCGGTAGGCCCTTTAAGATCTGCTTACAGTACTTGATGCTTATCTAATCCAATATTACCAAGACTTCCACATTCTTCAAAACCCAATATGGTCAGGTTCTTCATATTGACTGTGTATTCTCTGTTGCCAAAATCTGTATTATTTACTTTTCTGTGACTGTGATAAAAACACAATGCACAAAAGCAACATATGGCACAATTTTACTTGAACTAACATTTTCAATCAGATAAGAGACATTATTGCTAGGAGGCATATAGCTAGTAGCAGAGATGATATTTGTAGAAGATTGGAGAAAGCTCAAATTGAAAGCCAGAATCATGAAACAGAAAGACTAAAGTAGAAGCAGAGTGAGGGTATATAATCTGAAACCCACCTAAGGACTTCCAAAAAATACCCTAATCTCCTCAAAAAAGACAACAGTAGGTAGGGATGAAGTGTTCACATAACCAAGCCTATGAGAAAACATTTCTCACTCAACCACAGGATATGATATAGATTATCTTATTACTTTCGAGCATTCTGCACTCATTTAACTTCCTTAATCAATACCTTTATAGTTAACATTGATTTCAACACTGCTCACCTTAATCACCACACACTGGAAATAGAAGTCTCTCGGATGAGGATGTAGAGATGCATTCATCTATGTGTGTGAGGATAAGTTCTCATGGGTCAGCTTAATTCTATGACCAGTTATCCATGTACTAGGATTCATTCGGTTTTGTCACAGATCTATGACTTTTCTAGACACGGGTCCCTGATCTTTTACTAAAGCAAAATGTATTAGTCAGTTTTTTTTTTAGAGGAAGAAAACTAATATAATGAGCATACATATTCAGTTTGTCTTACAGGCTGCAGTTCAGCTACTCCAACAGTGGCTATATCCCACATGGAATGGACAAGAGTCTGGTAATTGTTTAGTTCAGAAAGATGAATTTCTCAGCTGAAATTCACTCTATGTTGGAATAGCAATGAAACATGTTCTAATAATTGTGTAGGAATGTCTAAGGAACAAGTTAAGCTAACCAGTCGGGCCAAACAAACAGAAACCTAAAAGGCTTCTGCGTTCATGTCCTTTCATGTGAGATGCCACCAGAAGTTGTGGTCCAAATTTAGGGTGGTCCTTCCTATATCAAACATTCCAATCACTAAAATCCACACAGGTATGCCTAGATGTTTTAATTGAATACAGACAGTCAAGTTGACAATAAAGTTTAGGCATCACACAAAAAAATGAATTTCACTTCATAAAAGAGGATTTTTACTCAATGAGAAGTTATGATGCTCATACCACTATATATCTGTGGGCATGTCTTGCCAAGTCAGGTGTTATTACAGATCTTGGGATTCAAAGAGTATGACTATTTATTTATTATTCTCCTCAGACACCTTGAAGATCACCTTCCAGCACTGTGAAAACAAGCTAGTAAGACTGAAGCTTAATGTCTCCATAATCTTTTGCTCAACTATGTGGTGTTTTCAGCTATAAGGTTTTACCATCAAGTTTTGGAGGATTAACCAAAACACTGACAATTACTTATAATGTTTAGGGATGTATGGGAACTCAGCAAGCAACAACTCTAACAAATGCAGCTCATTTCTAACATAGGCCTTTTGTGAGCTATTCTGGGGTGACTAGGAAGAACACTGTAGTTTAACTCCATTATATGATCTCTCTCTCTCTCTCTCTCTCTCTCTCTCTCTCTCTCTCTCTCTCTCTCTCTCTCTCTCTCTCTCGTGTGTGTGTGTGTGTGTGTGTGTTTGTAAACTTTCACCATATTAAGGTTCTAAATTACTTTTTAACTCTTTTTAACAATGTGTCCTCCAGCAAATACTGCAAGTTAGCCTTTCCTGTTGTATTACTTCCCTTTAAGCCTTAACGCCATTGTGCTCTATCTTCCCTTCCTCGAATGCCCGGCACTCATGCCCCTTACAAACTGTTGGTTTCTATGGATATTCAATATAAATCATATATATCTAAAGATATAAATGCAATATTCACAAATGAAGTAAAAGATGCAAAGTTTCTCCTTTGTTCCTTGGTTTACCTCATTCAGAATCAGTGTATCTCATTCAGATTAAAGTATCCAGCTCTCCCTATTTATCTTTGAAATTTACACTTTTTTTAATAACTGAATAATATTCAACTGTGTGAATACACCACATTTTTCTCAGCAATTATACAGATGATATATATCTCAGGTACTTTAATTTCTTGGCAATTGTGACTAAAAAAGCAATGACTATGGATCAGAAGCTATTTCACTATTGATTTACAGAGCTCTCTGACCTTATGCCCAGGAGTAGTATAGCTAAAGTTTTTTGTGGTTAATCCAAGTTTTCAGCTTTCTTTGGAGCACCTACACTGATTGTAGTAATGGCTGTACCTACTTGCATTCTGATAAGTTCATTTCCAAACATATATGAAATAAAGTCAATACAAACACACACACATTTGTATTGACATTATATATATATGTACATATATATGTACATGTATATTTATATATGTATAATTTGGCCATATCTATATTGTTTCTCAAAAGAAGATGCACCATAACATTTATCAATAATATAATAACAAAAATACATGTATACTTATATATGTATAATATATATATATAAATATTAAAACTCTACATATAGAGATAATTTTTATTTGAACTAGAGTAAAATAAAACTATTTTATTTTACTATTTCCTGGGTGTATAAAGATGTTGAACCTTAAAAAAATATATATTTCTTGTCCGTTCTAGCAATCCAATGTGGAAAGAAGAACACTACTCCCCAAAGATTCTGCAAAATAGAAAATGAAAGAACATTTCCAATTTATTTTTAGGAAACCAGTATTATTCTGATATCAAAACTAGACAAAAGCCAAAATAAAACTGTGGGGTCATTTCCCTGATGAATAGGAAAGTAAAAATCTCAGCAAAATACTTCCAAATGAAAATCAAGAATATATCACAAGGCTGTCTATCCACCATGTCAAAGCTTGCTTCAAAAAAGTGATATATGGTTGGTTCAACAGATACATGCCAATAAATGTAATCCATCAGATAAATAAACAACAAAAAAATAAAGCAAATGTTCATCACATTTTATTCCGAAAAGACCTTTAACAAAAATCATATGATCTTCATGATAAAAGTCCAAGATATGCTAAAAACACAAAGTGTTTGTTTCTGCATGACAAAAACATTAGATAAGATGTCCAGAGCTAACTGTGTATCACAGAAGTCCATTGCTTAACAGAGAAAAACCCAAAGCATTTTCACTAAAATCAGGAACAAGAAAACCCTGCCTCCTCATTTCTTACCTATTCAATGGAATACTTAAAGTTTTAACTAAAGTAATAAGGCAAAATTGAAGGATAAAGTTGATTAAAGAAGTCAAAGTATTATTTTTTCTGAAAATATGATTTTATACATAGAAGATAACCTTAAAGACTTCACTGTGAAATCTCTTACAGTTCATAACCACATTCAATAAGTAGAAGGATAAAAAATAGCATATAAAACCTAATAGTATTACTAAATGCTATTAAAAATCTGTGAGAAAAAAAAAGCCAAGGAAAACAGCTCCATTCAAATAGCCTCAAAATAAAAAAAGTATCTCAGAGTAAATCTAGACAAGGAAATGAAATGCTTACACAATGTAAAATTTAAGGTCAGGAAGAAAGAACCGAAATAAAATACACCAAATGGAAAGGCCTCTTTTGTCCTCATCTTGGCAGGATTAATAATGTGAAATGAAATGTATTCATTCATCTCATAACAATTCAAATGCAATTCTTCAAGAAAACTGGAAACTAATATTAAATTTCATGTGTAAGCACAAAAGACTAATAATATCCAAAACACTCCTAAACAACAACAAAAATCTTTTTGGGTTTTCCCCAATCCAGATTTCAAGTAAAAACCTGATATTAAAATTCAGTGTGATACGGACATAGAAATAGGCTCATCAATCAATGAACTAGAATATAGCACCCACATGTAATCTAACATTTCAACAGCATATGGTCATTGGCAATGAGATAAAATAAAAGAGTTGAGCAAACGCAACATTGTCAACAAATGGTTAGGATCACTAAATGCATAAGAATGTGACCCAAACCTCCTCTCTTTTCTACAAAAACCTCAAGATCTAAAGGACTAAGGACATTAGCATTAAACCTAGTACTCTGAAAGTGGCACAGTGACAGTAGAGTGTGCATTTGAACTCATTGTCCTATATCACAGATATTAAGAATAAAAAAGGTAACAAACAGGACCACATGAAATGGAAAAGCTCTGTAAAGCAAAGGATACCATCGCTCTAGAGAAGAGGCATCCCACAAACTGAGAAAATGCTTTGTCTAGGTATACATCTGACAGAGAATTAGTGTTTAGAATGCCCAAAGAACTCTACATCAAGGAAACAGACAAACAAACAAAAAAACCCTTAAAATTTAGGCATATCTGTACAGTTTCTCAAAAGGAGATGCACCATGGCATTTCGCGATAGCACAGTAACAAAAATAATAATGCAGATTTGACGCTTGTCATTGTTGGATAACTGTCCACTCTTTCTGTCCTCATTTCTTAGATCCATCAGACATATGACTATATGTGTATTCTCTGTTATAACATTTTAAAAGTCTGAATTGGGATTTTGGTGGGTTTTTTGTTTTTGTTTTTCGTTTTCATTTTCTTTTTTTTTTTCTGTGTACATGTCTTGATTTCTATCTGGATCATATTATCATTCACCATATTTAACATTTTATATAATGATGAACCACTTCTTTTCCCCATAATATTTAGTGTTTAAAAGCTATTGACATTTGAATATGAGTTTCAAATTTTCTAAGTTATAAATTGATAAACATACCTATGCACAACCCAGATGCTGTACCTTCCAACCCTACATACTGTTTTTCTCCTAAATGGGGCCGATAGAAAGTAAACTCTGCAAGTTAGAAACCTCCATCATGGGGAGTGTGTATAAATGGGGTAGAATTACAGCAGTGACATCTGTTTCCTTAGTTGAGCCAAATACTGAAAAACTGTTGTCTCAGTTTCTCTCTGATCATGCTAATGAAACCCCACATGAGAGTACAACTGTCTCCTCCAAATCCACAACCCCAAGTGACTCATTCTTCTCTTCTGAGCCGATCTTCTGTAATTTGTCATGTTTACCTAGCACTTCTCATAGGACGTACAGTCTTGCAGGATCTGTTCTAGGTGAAAGACTTCGTTAGCATCCCTCACTAAGATATGGGATTGCTTAGTTAATCCACACTTCCAAACACCTAATTTCACTTTGGTCATTTTCTTCATTACCAAGATATTAACATTTATGAGATCTTTTGACATATTAGCTATTTATTTTTTTTGTCCGGTATGGGTCGAGAATTTTATTTTTAAAGAAAATAATGTAAGTATATTATTAGTGTTTATGTATTCTATGGTTTGTGATGAACTTAAATACATTTTAAAGTGCAAAGGAAGCAAGGGAAGATGACTGAAGAACTAAGGTGATATAGCAGAAGAAGGAGAGGAGTCCTGTCAGGATCCCTAAGCAGTTAGAAATATTACCATTCTAAACAATAATCATATTCTTTTTAAACTGAGTTAATTTTCCTTGTATAGATTTTATTGGGCTGAGGCCAAGTCATCTTATTTTCAAAATCTAAGTATTGTATGTTATGCCCATTATATTGGCGATGATTACATCTTTAATTGGCACATATTTCTCCTAATGAGGCTGTTGTGCCTTTTGGTGAGGAAAATTAATTTATTTGATTATGGAATAAGGCCTCAGACCTATTCAGAGTATTTGGTATGTGTATTGTGTTATATTTTGTTGTACACACATGGGAAAGATTAATTTATTTTTATGAAATATTTATAAATCAAAATTATTAAACATCATTATTTCTATGATTATTCATAGTGGATATTTCACCTGATTGTATCCTTTCAGTTATACTGAATATCTTCTACTTTTTTTAATACTAGATTTTATAAATATCTAGTATTTTTTATCTACTTGGTAGAAGGGATAACAGTACATACGAAAAATCAGATATTAACTACCACTTCTAAAGTATAAAATTCAAATTCTATGTGCAAGGCTTATAAACCAAATAACCATGAAAAAAGACAAAAATAACTTTTTATGTTAAAAAGTTACTTAATTCGGCTGTACAGAAATTTTCAAATTCAAGTCACATGGGGTCTAAAAGCCTGCTTTGGACACAGGGAGATTTCAATCCACTGAAAGACAGTCTATGCATAACTGTTAAATAATGACTATAAATTCTTAAGAAGAGGAGCTAAGAACAATAAGGGGAGAGAGGCTGTGTTGGTGAAGAGCCTCCATCCTTCTCCCTATGAACAATACAATGAATATTGCATCTATAGTGTATCTTTTATAGCATCTGCAAGAGTTTAACCCCTGTCATTTCTATTCTGATAGTAATATAAGAACCAAGTTAAGACACTTATAAACTGCATTTACGGTTCAGACTGGTCTGTGGTGAAATTACATAGAATAATGAAGGTAGGAGGGACTAATACATGATTTCAGAAAAATCTACTAGTTTGTGTATTTTAAATGAAAATTGAAAATGATCTTTATTATTTTACGCTACCTTTCATATAATCTACTTACACATTAGTTTCCTTGATATTAATTCTCAGTTGTTCTTAGCATTTCTTTTTTTCCAAGCTTTTTCTTCATGCAGAAGGAAAAATGTAGGAGAAATTTATAGCCTTGAAATTTTCTCTATGTTATTTAATGTTGTTTTAAAAATGTTTTCATTGGTTCTACAGCAAGTATTTTCAAAATAAAGTCTTATCATCTCTACAACAAAATATAATAAGCATTGGAAATATTTGATTCATTTTGGAACCAGTAAAAAATCCCATAACAAAGTCTATAATTGCCACATAGTTCTCCTAATGTGGCTATTATGCCTTTTGGGTGCAGAAATATTAATGTATTTGATTATGGAACACTGCCTCAGACCTCTTCAGAGTATTGTGTAATATTTGATGTATACATTGCAATACATTTTATTGCACACACGTACACAAACACACACACACACACACGCACACACAGCATTTCTGAACCTGAGTGGATGGACTGAAGAGCTCAGATGATCAGAATCTGTGTTTGTTTGCGACTGAGCCATGAACTATAACCTGTACAATCAGACCAGTCTTTGAATCTTCTGACATGAAATCTCTTGCAGTACCATTTTCTCGCTAGTTCACAGTTGTCAGTTTCAAATCCAAGATCAATTTCAAGGCAGGCCCAGACAGACAAGAACATTCTGAACAAAAGAACTGTTAAAAGAAAGTGAAGCTGTTTTTTAAAAATTGACTTATAAGACAATTGTAGCCTTCTTTAGTGGAACACAGACCAAAGTCCATGATACATTGATACCACTGTTAACTTGGAAACATCATACATAGATGCCCATGGCAAAGTGTTTTCCTGAAGTTAAGAGGGCTGTAGAAGAAAGGCATCATAAATGAAAGGGGTTTTTATACAGACAATCCATTTTCCTAATCAGTTCTCTTAGTTGGATCATACATTCCTTGTCTTTCAGTTCTGCACATGAAAATGAATCAAAATTCAATTTGAATATAAATTCAAATATATCAAAAATAGTATTACAGAATTTAGAAAATTGATCAAATCAGAGTATTCTCTTACTAGAAAATTGAAGATCTTATTTTACATTATAACATAAAGTTTTAATTTAATTATTTTCATATATAATTTCATGTGTCACAAAATAAAAATGACAGATAATTTTATTTTGAAAAGAATAATTTTTTTCAATGCAGTCATAAGTCTAAAGGAACTCTTTTTTTCATACCTCCAATTTCTCTAGAACAAATCCTGATTCTTTGCTGTATTAGAATGAAATTTCAAGGTTTCTTTTTTTCATTAGCAAGTAATAAATTCACTTTCTTTTTAAAAAAAGAAGAACAAAATGAAAATAACTCTTTGGGCACTTTAAAAATTAATCTATAGGATTCAATTTCTTTTACTTCTCAGTGTCTTAATTTTCCATTTTCTCTCTCTCTGTCTTACAAAGACAGCAGACTTAAACTGTCAAGTTCTATCTAGTGCAATGTGTTTTCTACCTCAGGCCTTGCTTGAGAACTCTATGATTATCAAGTTAGAATGAGAATAAAAAATGACTTCTACCTTTCTGCTGGATGAAAAACAATGTCATTGTAATCCAGCTTACTGTCTGACTTTGGCAAAATGGACACACAGAAACTGTGTCTGGTGATCCAAGTGACAGTTCTCAGAGGCTGAGACCCAATTCTAAAGTTCCTTACTGTTCTTACAATATGTAAAGCCAAAGGCTCAGATAGAAAATAAATTATATCTAAAAGATTCCATCTCAATACCCACTGTGTCTTTATAATTTCTGTCTTTGTTAGGACACTTTGCTTGTTTCTGTTTATTAATTGTAATGTAACAGTATGGGGCTTGAGGAAACAAAATTTTAGTGCTCAGAAGAGTGTAGCTCACCCAGAGTACATAAGGATCTCAGTTTAACATTATCTCTAACACAGAGACACACAGACACACACACACACATACACAGAGATACACACACACACACACACACACACCGAGAGAGAGAGAGAGAGAGAGAGAGAGAGAGAGAGAGAGAGAGAGAGAGAGAGAGAGAGAGAGAGAATTGCAAGCATATGATACATACAAAAGGTACTAAATAACATAATAATATATTATCAGTGACTTGTTATAATTCTCATGTCACAAGAATATTAATTGTACTACTATATGACAGGAAATGTAAAACCAAGTTATTTTAAAGATGCATTATTCATTTAATTATGTGTATGTGTAGCTATGCGGGTGAGTACACATAAGCACAGGAACTCACAGAGACCAGAGAGACCAATTCCTCTTGAAGCTGTATGTACAGCATATTGTAAATCATCTGGACTGTGTGCTAGGAAAGAAACAAGGGTCTCCTGATAAAAGAAAAAAAAAAGAATAATGCATACTTTATAGAGGAGCCATTTCCCCAGACCTAGAAAATACAACTAAATTGATCTTGCTAATATGACAACAGGTAAAGGGCTTAAGATGCTGCACGTCATAGGCACATTGAAATTTACCTTCAGATCAAACCATGTGGATGTTGATTTACATGAGTATCAATATTTTTCCTATGTGTATTATCATTTGACTATAAGTCTTCAGAAATATAAGAATCGATTCCTACTGTGCAATATCTATTCACTACTACAGTACAAAATACAAATGGAAATTGATATTCTTATATTTTCTTTTCTTTTTTCTTTTTTTTTTTTGCTTTGAAACATTTTTAACCTATGTAAAACAAGCTGGCCTCAAACTAATTATCCTTCTGAAATAGCCTCTATTATGCTAGTTTTCCTGGTATACACTTCTCCTGCAAGGCTTTAATTAAATGAATAAAATTTTCATTACTATTAAAGAATCTATAATTTTTCTATAATAAATAATTCAGATATTTTTAATAATTATATTGAAAACAGAAATGGCAAATAAAACTGTAACAAAAATGTATATATTTGCTGTTATTGTATGTGATCAGTAACCTAAACTTAATTGTCTTTCTTATAGCTTGTATGAATATGATAGGACTAAGAATTTAAGTAGGCTATATTAATATTATACAGGAAGAGCTTTCTAAATAAAAATAGATATGTAATAGTAAAGTCAGTGGATAGGTTATGTATCATGACGATTAATAGTGTAGGTTTACAGTGAAGGAAATAAATGCTGTATTGAAGTTTCTAACAGAAATGTAAGCAACTATCTCTAAGGAAATAAAACCAGGGATAATGTATTTGGTGTACAAGACTAAAGAACTGAGCTTAAGTTTATAGCACCCATGTTGAAAACCAGGCATAGATTTATCCACCAAATTTCCTAGCACTGGGATATAGGGCAACTGGATCCCAAGAACTTTCTGGTCTATAGTGAGCTTAAGGTGAGAAATCCTGTTTCAGAAATACAAAATTATTCAAGAAATAACCTATGCTGACATCTGGCCTCCGTGAGCATACAGATGAGTAGGCACACCTTCAAACACATGCATTCACCCCTCCCACACACACACACACACACACAGACAGAGAGACAGACAGAGAGACAGACAGACAGACAGACAGACAGACAGACAGACAGAGACAAAGACAGAGGCAGGAGACTGAGACAGAGATAGAGACAGAGAAACAGACTAAACAAATAAAGAATTGTTTTCACGTTGAGAACTTCCCAGAGTTACTGTGACTTCTAAGATCATCTACAACATTATCTTTTCTTATCAACTGATATCATTAACATCAATGAAGAAATTGGAAATATTATAATTTGCCAACCTAGAAACATATTAAGGCTAATGGAAATATTTTAAGTTCTAAATTTAATACTGTGTAATTTATTTAACAAAATTATTTACAATTGAAATTTTTAGTTATGAAAATAAATAAACCAAAATGTAGTTATCTTTAGTTAAAATGAGAAATATCACCCCTCAATAATATTTATTTTATTGATATGTGTGTGTATGTGTGTGTGTGTGTGTGTGTGTGTGTGTGTGATATGGGTTGTGCATGTTACTCACATCTGTAAGCAGGTAGAGGCAAGAGAAGGGCAACTGATTCCTTAGAACTTCAAGGCATTTATGGCATGGCTGGCTTATCCTTTGGTTGAGGATATCTGAACCCTACACTCATAATAAGGCAATAAGGCATGTCAACCACTATGTTATCTTTCTGAAGCCAGAAATATCATTACAAAATTGTGTTTTTTGTCCTGTGTGTCAACACACACACACACATTTATATATATGTATGCACATGTATGTGTGGATGTGTGTTGAATGAACTTAGATACTTGTGGTTAATGCTATGTCTTTTTTTGTATTTTTTGAGAAATAAATTATTTTTAAAATATTCAAAATTATCTTTAATCAACTTTTGCAGTGCTGTTGTTATTCCCCTCCTGGTCTACTTCCTCATCCCATTCCTTTTCTTCCTTCTCCAAGAGGATGTCCTCACCCCACTCCACCAGATCTCCCTACTCCCTGGGGATTCAAGTCTCTCAAGGGTACATCCTCTCTCACTGACTCCAGACCCAGCAGTCCTCTGCTGTGTATGTGTTGATGGCCTCACACCAGCTAGTGTATGCTTCTTACTTGGTGGCTCAGTGCCTGAGAGATCTCGGGGAGGGTCCAGGTTAGCCGAGACTGCTGGTCTTCCTGTGGGGTTGCCCTCCTCCTCACCTTCTTCCAGCCTTTCCCTAATTAAGTCCCCAGCTTCTGTCCATTGGTTAAGGATGAGTATCTGTGTCTGCAACTTCTTGTTGGGTCTCTCAGAAGGCGGCCATGCTAGGCTTCTGTCTGTAAGCATAGCATCAGTAATAGTGTAAGGCCTTAAAGCCTCCCCTTGAGTTGGATTTGAATTTTCGCTGGTCACTGGACCTCTTTGTTTCAGTCTCCATCCGATGCCCTAGTGGTGAGAGGCACATTCCTAGTACACTCTGTCCTGGCAGCCTCCCCAAATAGCTGAAAAGAAGATTCATTAAGAGTTTATTTCTCTATTGGAATTTCTTGCTTTGTCTTACTTCACTTATATGTTTGTTTTTCTACTAGGACACTGGATCTGGACTCAAAAGGTATTCATGTTTACTCCTGTGCTATTTCCCCAGTCCTAGCGTTTTACTTTGCTTATGTTTTAATGCAATTGAAGAAGACAAAACTTTGCATCTTTTAATAGTTTTCTGACCTTTATTACAGTTTTGGGTACTAAGCATAGTCAACATTTCTCTCGCATAGCACCCTATCGAATACAGCAAGTCACTGATTCTTTCCATACATTTAGACTTTCAAGCAGATGACACACAAGTTCACTGCCATTTACATCTGAATAAACACACATTGACAGTTCATATATAATGGATTGACCAATAGTAGCCACCTTTCATCATTTATTTTTCTTATTCTAGGATGCTTATATCTAGGTTATATTTTGCCATGACTCAGACAGATGTCTACATCAAAAATCATGATTTCAGGAGGATGAGGACAAATTATGCTTTTCATGTTTCCTGATAAATGGGAATTTTGTTTATGAACATGTTTAGGGAATCTTCACTGGCAGTGGCGGTCACACTAAAGGTGGAAATTATATTTAAGTAAATACAAGTTGTCTTAATGGTTTCTGTTCTTCTCTTCTGTAAACCTTCATAATGTATGTATTCTGGCCTTATTAAAGTTGGGCATTGTCAGATAACTTAATTTCCCAAATTATGAGCCTAACTGGCTGATAATTTTAAAGGTGACCACATGGCTTCTTTGTCTTCTACATCAGAATTGCAGTGATGTAGGCAGACCTTCACCTGAAAGTGTTGGTTCTACAGGTTTACTGTTTAAAAAAAATATAAACTTGGATTAGACCCATATGTTTACATTAGCTCCTATAACCCTGGAGGTTTACAATATAATATCCTAACTTTTCTTGATTCCAAAATATAAAACTTGATTCTATTTTTTGGAGACCTGGATGAAAACAACTTTTACAAAACATTTTCTGATATTGCAAACAATTACAAAATAAGAAACGAACAGAGAGAAATTTAGTTTATATTATTTTCAAGGAGGTACCTGACTAAGTATTTATGAATGCAACAGCATATGATCCAGAAGTATATTAAAGTACAATATATAATCAATATGCATAGAAAACCCAGTTTGCTAATTCATGTATATTAATCACAGAATGGATTTTGATAAAAGAACATGTTGTTATAAATCATGATATTAGGCTGAGGTTTTTGGCTCCAAGAACAGAGAGGAAGTGGCAGCTTGTAAGGACAGGAACAGGAAGAAATAGCCCCCTTTTTAAATGTGTTGCATGAACAGCCTGGATGTGGGAGAAAAAAGTGACTAATATTTGTCAATGATGCCAAGGTAAAGTGATTGAAAAATGAGCATATCATCAAATGGAGAGGGAGAGAGAATAAGATGGAGATAAATAAAGACAGATGAACACCAAAAAGAAGAGGGGTTAGAAGATAAGTTTGGCCAATGAGCATCATTTGATATGAATACATTGGAATATCTGAGATGCAGACCTTAACATTACTTCTGTTCTATGCATGAGAGGAACAAATGGGCTACACAAACTATTCAGGACAGAAGAAAAGGCTGCCCTTAGCATTGCTTTGAAAGTCTTCATTTAGTTAACTGTACAAATTATCTTAGCACTTGAACAATTTCAATATTAGAAAAAATATTTACTATATAAGCATATATAAATGCTAAGGAAATACTGAGGAGATACTTTAAATAAAAGATTTGTCTCATCATTCTGGAGGCATTTGTTTCTAACAAATTAATAGAGATTATGTCAGCATAGATGTTCATAAATATGCATTCATATGAAAATGCAGATGTTAAACCAACTGAAAAATTTGTCAAAAGGACAAACTGTACATTAAACATAAAAGAACAAAGACTGGAATGTGATTCCTTGTCTGTTTCTAAATACGGGGATGCGGTAAGGAAAGGTAGAGGGAATTCCTTCAGAGATTCTGAATTAAAGTGTCATTTTCACAACCAGTTTAGAATTTTTGCAGTAGAATGTAATGGGAGCATGTAATTAATCCATCAGCAGAGCCATAGAGAATCTGATGTTGTCTTGGTCTATGTTTGTACTCTGTGTAGTCTTCAAGCATGATTAGTGCATGTATAAACATCAGTTTCATTATAAATAGTGCGATTTTCAGGAATATGATATTCAGACAGCATGCCATCTCTGGAGATGCACCTTCTCATCATCTATTTAGTCATTCGACCGATTTCAAACAAATGCATTCTATCTTTGAAAGATTAATCAAAATATTAGGGACTGAGAAATACACAAAACAAAACAAAGCAAGCCCAACAACAAAACTTTCTTTTGAAGCTTACAATCTGAACCAGGAAGACAAAAGATACAAAATCAGTGAATTCTATTATGTGCTACATGGTATTGAATATACTGGAAAAACTCGTATCAGGAGTAACTTTGGATGTTGGGTACCAGAAGAGCCTGTACCTGTGTGATTTATTAGCAAACAATTACTGTTTGCACATGGAGAAGTATGGCAACATATGACATGGATTATACAGTGAGGCTGATCAAGGAATCTGGGCAGTGTTTTTACCCACAGTGCTAAGCACCAGGTTTCCTCTATCTTCTTTCTTGAAGATAAGTGACAGAACAGGACATAGTCTACTTTCAGAGCAAATAATGGTGTGTATTTCTGTCCAGGTCAAGTTAATTTGAGGGGTTAGCACTGCTTGGATGAAGGCGTTTGTTTGCATCAATTCTCAACGTGACTGAACTCCTGCATAGGGTGCACATTTGCCAAACATGTCAAAATGAGCAGAGTAGCTCCAGAGACAGGACTTGGGGCATTCATATAGCACACTAAGGGAATCTGAGTAGCTATCTTTGGGTTTCATCTAAGTGTACACTGATATATAAAATACCTTGTGTGCATACTGTGATGGTGAAGGTGCAGCCATCTGGTTGTACAAAGGGATGCTAGTAGGACACAGAGAGACACCATTCTGGATATGAATCTCAAGACAGAGAGTCACTGGAAGTCTTCCTGAGGCTAGCATTTCTTTTCATTGTCACTAATCCATTTTATGCAGACTTAAGAATACACAAAGGGAAGGGACATCATGTATGTGTGTGTCCTTCAACTCCCTTAAAAAAAAACAACCAAGCAATATAGGTATGGATTATTTTGACATTTAAAGCAGAGAGATTAGGGGAAATAAAACAAATATATCATATTGACAAATATTGGAAGATTTAGAATTATAAACATGTATTTTCTAAATAACTAAACCAGTCCAAGAGATTAGAAGGCTTATAATTGGTTTGAGGCCAACCTGTGATTTCAAGTTAAATCTTAGCCAGCCATAAAGTAAGCCTCCGAATCAAACAGAAAATGGTTTATTTTTATAGCGTATATATTTTGACAGAAAGTGTATTAGTCAGATTTTGTTCACCATCACAAACACCTTCAGGGAATGACTCAAGGTAGAGAATGTACTTCATTCTTGTCTTCAATCATTCAAGGAAGACGACACACCAAAGCAGAACAGCCCCAGATGAGTAGATTTAAAACACAATCACACATTCACTGTCAGATTCTGGCATATAAAAAGATGATATTGAGTATTTGAAAATATATAATTTTTTGTATTTCAGGTGAATGATTTTTTTATTTTTTTTATTTTCTAAGTTTTTTTATTTACATTCCAAATGATTTCCCCTCTTCTGTTTCTTCCCTCCCTGAAAGTCCCATAAGCCCCCTTCCCTCCCTCTGTACCCCATTCAACCCCCTCTTGTTTGAAGGAGAAACCCCTGGTCCTGGAAAGGTGAATGATTTTTAAAGGGAAAAATATAAATCCTAAGAAGAAATTAAAATAGGACTTATTTATATGAAATATTATATAAGAGATTTTTAAAAAATTTCTGTGTTCTGTCTAATGGTCTATATTTAGATATATTGGTACCCCACAGCTTTAATGAGGTACTTTCAGTAACTCTATTTTTTGTTGTTATTTGAGAGAGAATCTAGTTAGTACAAATCACACTCTTGCTACAAAGCCTAGCCTATCTTTTGAAATGTAATTCTATTTCTTTGGGATACAGGCATGACTCAAAATACACAATTTTTCTTTAGCATTTAATGTGACAGTTTGCTTGTGCATTTGTGTTTGTGCGTGTGTGTGTGTGTGTGTATGGCAAGTGTCAACTAATCTTATTTATCTGGATTATGCAGAAGAGTGATTCCTGTAGAGTGTGAGGAGTGACAACAGGATGGTGTAGGGGAAAGGTTGGTGTAAGCGATAACAAATAAGTAAAGAGTAGCTAAGGTTCTAGCATCTCTACACAGTGGCATGCCCATCCACCATAGTAATACTCTGAAGATCTCAGAATCTACAAGGAAGTAGTTCAATATTTTACATTAAGTGAATAGTAAATGCCCACATATATCTGATCTGAATTAAACTTTATCCAAAATCTCTTTGCATTTAAACATTGCATGGAACAGGATTGGCACATAGGAACTTATGTTTTTCTAACTTATGAATGTAATTTAAAATGAAGCATTTAGAAGAGAAACACAGTTCAATCACTTTCATTCAAATAATGGTGATTTTTCTCAGGAACACATAGGCAAGTCTCCATGTACAATTTTACATTTGACTTTATTTACTTATTTATGTATCTATTGTATAAAATATATAAGAATTTATAAGCAGATGCCTGCTTGTTTCAAATTTGAGCCAACATCACAATGGTGGAAATTCAAGATTTTGTTAATTCCTAATTTAAATTTGAGATTATTTTTTAAACGTCTTTATTTATTCTTCAATGATTTGATTTCTCTCCAAGACAGTTCCTAGAATGTTTTTTTTTTCTTCTTATGCCCAAATAACTTTGCTTTCAACTGGAAAGCAAATGATTGAAGTCATTTATTTCTGAAAATCTTGAGACCTTATTTTCTATAAATTCTATGGTGTTAAGTACAGAAAAGTATTAACATTGAGCTATGCTATAGGAAATCATTTCCAGAAAACTGTATTGTATTAGTGAATATGGTGCAAACCCAGATACAGAACTCTCATTTCATGAATAGATTTATGTTTTTAGCAAGTCAGCCATGCCATAAATTTCCTCAATAAATAAGGGACATCAAACAGAACTTATTACAAAGAAGTGAATTCTTACAAATATTAAGTTATAATATATGCCTTTATTAGCATAAATATGTTTATTTCCTACCATAAAAGTGATATGTTAATGAATTTGGATTGTTTGAATACCTGTTTCTTGCAACTATAACACGAAGAGATTTCATAAGGGTATGTATCTCTTTCTCTCCCTTTCTTTCTTTCTGTGTGTGTGTGTGTGTGTGTGAGTGAGAGAGAGACAGACAGAGAGAAAGAGAGAAAGACAGAGAGAGAGAGAGAGAGATTAATTTCCTGTCAGTGACAAAGTTTTATTGTGAGAGTGTGAATTAAACATTTTATGATTGTATGATACATCCAGTGTGTACAGTTCCATTTTATTATAATGATTAATAAATCACTTTCTACAGAAATATCATTCAGTGTTAATAATCACCAGTCATTCCAGAACATTTGAGTGAGTTGCATACACTGAGTAGTTCTAATTAAGGCAACTGGATAATAACCCATAGTGGCTTACTGTAACTGACTGCTTTGTCAGAGTTCCAATGAAGACTATTCTTAATAAATTCAATAATATTAATAATAATAATAACAATAATAACATATATTAATAATAACGAAACACAAACCTATCTTTAAAGTCAGTAGTATCAGAAATGCAAATATTTACATTGACTTAATAAAGGCACGAATGTTATTCTACATTAGTAGTATTTCTAATTATAAGTTGTCTTTATTTAAATGCATTTATGCATTTTAATCATAAGACTCATTAACAACCTGGACAAATGTTAACAATATTATTTTAAGATTTTTTTATATGGACAATTAATAAATATTCAAGTATATCTTGAAAATAAAATCAAGCATAGTATATTTTGGCAAATGTTCAGATTTTTTTCTTCATTTAGATATATACAGCAAAGGATATTTTCTCCAAATTGATGAACACTTTTTAATTAATCATGTTGTTATATTTAATGTAATGTGCATCATCACATGTACCTATTTTGACTACATGACTATTTTATGTTTTCTGCATACATTTCCTATGATTATGCATTGAAGTTTTAAAGTACAGCAATTTTCTATTTTAATGTTGTAAAGTTTTACTACTACTAAAGACACAAATATGATCATTGCCTTGCTCAACCATCATCAGAAAGCTTCCTCCTGTGGCAATGAGAACAAACACAGAGATCCACAGCCAGATATTATTATATAGGAACATGCATCCCTAAACTGGATGTCTTCATCAAATCCCTCTCCTCAGGGCTTAGGGAAGTGTTCCTTCAGAAGAGGAAGTGGAAAGAGTAAGAGTCACAGGGGATGGAGGGCACCACAGAAACAGAAACAAGGACCAACAGTCTAATCAACATGATCATAGCAAGTCTCAGACTGAGCAGGCACTTACAGAGGCTGCACCTGACTGCCCAAAGGTCCTCTGCATATGTTCCATGGCTTCCGATTTAGTCTTTCTGTGGGATTCCTGGTTGTGAGAACAAGTCAGTCCCCATTTGTGTGTGTGTGTGTGTGTGTGTGTGTGTGTGTGTGTGTGTGTGTGTGTGTGCCTGCCTTCTCTTGGGCTCATTCCTTTCTATTTGCTTTTGTTCCACTCTTGTTAGTTTTATCTTATTATATATTATTCACTATTCTTCAACCAGAGATGAGGTCAGAAGAGCCTGCTGCTGGTGTTCTGCTGCAGAGCTGGGGATGAGATGAGAAATAAGATTGAACTTGAAGGAAAGTAGGTAGAGGTGAGAGTCAGCAGTTCGCCTATCTGCTTCTCTAGGAAAGTGGTCTGTAGGTTCCCAGGGAGCTTCTGTAGGAGTTGGAGGCTGGGAAAAATCAAAGCTGGAAGCTGGGATGAATCAAGGTAGGAGCAGAAGATCTGTAGGATCCGCGGGAGAAGGAATTCTGTTGCGGAGCTGGGCATGAAAATGGGCTATTGTATTTGGGGGGACAGGAGCCTACCTGCTTCCTTGAATGTCGTGTGCCTGTTTGTTTTCTAATGGGAGACCAAAAGGGAATGCATCTGGATGCAAACACTAGGTGGGGACGAACTGGGTGAAGAGGGAGGGGGAACCATTATAAGGATATTTTGTTGGATTTTTTTTTTTGCATAGCTTCATATTTTAATTAATTAATTTTATTTATTTATTTATTTATTTATTTATTTATTTATTTAATATTCTGACCATTCTTTCCCCTCCATCCTCTCTTCCCAGTCGCTACCCCTACACCTTTATCAACTCTTCCTTCACTTCTCTTCAGAAAATGGCAGACATCTGCCCAGGCAGGTACCCACCATCGCATATCAAGTTGCAATAAGACAAACTACCTCCTCCCTAATTAAGGCTAGCCAATAAATAAATAAATAAATAAATAAATAAATAAATAAATAAATAAAACCCAGTATGAGGAAAATGTTCCAAAGGCAGGCAATAGAGTCAGAGACAGTTCCTGTTACCACTGTTAGGAGTCGCAGAAGAGGACCACGCTACACACTGTAACATATGTCTGAAGGGCATGGTTAGGCCCACGCAGGCTCCCTGCTTGGTAACTCAGTGTCAGTGAGCCCCTACGGTCCCAGGTTAGTAGATTCTAAAGGTTTTATTGTGGGGTCCGTGACCCCTCTAGCTCCTATAATACTTCCTCTCCTCTTCTGTAGGATTCCTCAAGCTCCACTTAATGTGTACCTGTGGGTCTCTGCTTCTGTTCCCATCAGTTGCTTTGTGTAATCTCTTTGATGACAATTGGGCTAGATACCAATCGATGAGTATAGCAGAATATCATTAGAAATCTTCTCATTTGAACCAAACAAGAGTAGCAAAAGCTCCACAATGATTTGTAATTAGAAAACTAAGAAATATCTTACATACACTCTGCTTTTTTTATAACAAGATAATTAATTTAATAAAATATATTCAAATATTAATAACCAGTCAAACATTTACATTGCCTCAGGCACTTAAATATTATCAAGTCGCCTATGACCAAATTAAGAGAAAGTATGTCAAGAAAGCATATATTTAGAATACATGGTAAGGTATAGTAAGGAAGAACATTCAAACTGAATGAAATCATATTTTTAAAATCCATGTAAGACCATTATTTCTACTTGATGTCTTTCAGAGAATAATCAGATTATGTTTGTGATTAATCTGAAGCAGAATTGCTTCAAGTTACAAGCCATAACTAAGACAAAAATATGAAGTAGTAAAGGATGAGAGAACGTATCTAGTGTGCAAAGTATTGTCTTGAGCCATTATTATGGATGTGTTCATAATCCAATTAGAATCATGAATTTCACAAGTAATGGAGCCCAGATGTAGTGAAGTTTGATTTTGTAATGGAAAGTTTTCCATCTCCAAAGGAGTTATGCATACACTAAGGCTTTTACAGAGAAACTGTCACCCACTGCCTTTACCACAAGCTGAGCCTACTCTACTAGAGGCCAGTAACAAAACAGGCTCATTGGTGAGTCTGTCCATACACATACAAATGAGTAGTGTAATAAATGTTCATTATTTAAAGAGTTTCATTTATTCATCATTTTTGATTCAAGCTCACAAGTAGATCAGGCTGTCCACAAGCTCACTATGTAGCCACAGGAGGAGGCATTGAATTCTTGATCCTTCTGCATCCATGTCTTGAGTTTTGAGAATACTGGTGTGAAGAATCACTCCTTATTGGATGATATCTTTTATAGTGATATTTTGGCAAAAATCTGACAAAAACTAAAAAGAGTAACAGATAAAATGAGATGAAATTTCAATGTCATTAGAAAGTCCTTTTAGAAAGCTGAGAAATGGCTTTTCATAATAAACACATAAGAAACTTTGGATGAAATTACTATTTTACTAGGAAGTTTGCCAATGCATCAAATAGACTCTGGTTTTCTTTTCATCAAAAATTCTCTAGCAAAATGTTAGTAATGAGATCCTTATTTGGAAACTCACGACTAGAGGACAAAATGGGCTCAATGATGAGTGGTGTAGTTCATAAACATAAATGAGAAAATGAGAAGAAAGATATTTTTTTTCAATATAAACAAAAGTTGCGGCCAGCATATAGAAACAGATCAAACCCAGAACCCTGTCACAAAATATGCCATCATGACAAAAATGAAATCAAAGACTTTGTGAGAGGATTCAGGTGGGTTCAGTAGGCAAATTATGCTTCGAATATTTTTAACCAAAGGAATCTGTATTCATTCGTGATAAAAGATAGAGAGAGGAAACAAGACTGGAGAGGAAACAAGAATAGGGCACTGACTCAAAGTGTATGTGTCATTTAAACACACCAGTTACAGATTTTAAAGTAACTTTATGAGATTCCAGCAATTCCTAAGCTAGTTAAAATATGACATTTTAAAAACAGATTTTAATCAGAGGTATCCAACATTAGTAAATAGGTTCTGTGAATAGCTGCATCTAAATGGCATGTTTATTAGATCAAAGTCTCAGTGCAAGACAAAAGTTGTCTTCATTCGTGTTACTGGCTAAAGATCCCCCAGGGGCATTGAAAATCAGACCTGTATTGCTACTGCTCCTTGTTGTCTACCATAAGTGTGTAAAACACTTATTGATGAAGATCTCACACATTTTGTTACCAAGGAGCAGAAGAAATCCATTCTTTAAAGGTCCGATAGACTCTCCCTGCTGTCTAAATTTCACTGGGCTAAGAGGTGCTAAGCAGCCTACCAAGTGAGAAAGACATCAATTGACTTATCCAGCATTGAACCCTGCGTGCTATAATACCAACCTGGGGGCAATATTCACATGGGAACAATAGTGACAATAATGTTTAAAAGGATAACAAACCACTCTCTTTATTGTCTTGTAGACTTATTATACAAAAATAAATCCATGTCCTGTAGACCAATGTTGGTCAAATCTTTCAAAAATGAAAGATTCTGGAGGACAGTCTATTGATATTTTTTCTAAATGGTTCTATAAAATGACTTCATTAATATATATGGAGTATACACTTTCCCTGGATTTGTACCATTCCCATCTTTATTCAGAGAACATTCTCATAGCAGATAGTACTGATTAATTTGGAGATACATTACTGTTAACATGCTGAGAAGAAGCAATGGTTAGTGTTCAGCACTGTAGAGTGGATGTTTATATTCACCTTTCCTCCTTCAAAGAAAGAATGTGAGAGCTGGATTATGGGGAGGAACACAGTGAAATGTCCTCTAGATAGGATATGGCTGTTATACAGTGGTTGATTACACAAAACCTGAGGAAGATCAACCAAGTAAAAACTGTAGCATTGAAAGGGAGGGAGCTGTTGGAAGATGATGGTTCCTAGGAAAGAAGAGTCATTTTACTTTAGGAGTTTGTCCATTACTACGCTGCCTATGAACTAGTGGATGACCCCATACTCATGTCCATAAGGACAGCAATAACTGTACCCATGGAATTATAATCATGCATTCATTCATTTATTCACAAGAAAGACATGCAGCTAGAAGAGATATTTGATAGAACTTCTTAGAAGAGGAAGGGAAGGAGGGAGGAAAAAGCACTCAGTATAGATGAGATATACTGTACATATGGATGAAATTTTCAAAATGAATGTAAAATGTGTTGGAAATATGGAATTTAGTGATCATATGTAGAATTCAAAACTTATTTGAGTCATTTTTAAAATATATAGAATCCTTATTTTCATTAAGAAAAACTATGAAAATGTTAGATCTGAAAATAAGAGACATGCACTACCTATATTATATCTAAAGAAGATGCACAAAATACAAGGCTGTGTAAGGCATATACTCTAACCATTCAACACATGCCATTTTTAAAATATTAAGCACAAATGTTTCAGAATTTATAGGTAATAAGAATAAAGTTTCTTCTAAAATACAAAATTCAAAGAATGTTTCTTCATTGTAAAGAAAATATAAAACCTGAACTTGACCTTCCCTCACCTGATTTTAGAGACAGAATATCATTAAGTAACCAGAGCTGGCCTGGAATTCAATGTGCAGACCAGAATGACCTCAAACCTAGAGTTCAGCTTCCCTCAGCTTCTTGAGTGTTGGAATTAAAATGTGTGTAACCACACCAGATAGTTTTCCTTTCTTGATATTCACAAATAGAAATATGACTAAACATAACATGGTAATTCTAAAACATCTAACTATTTGAAATATTTGACACTCTGAGGTATAGAAAAGAAGTGGGTAGCCGGTCTTGGGATTTTCAAGAGACGTTTGATATAATGCAGGTGGGTAAGGCTAATAATGGGTAAGGAAAGATGTAAATGGATAGAGGATGTAAGGTTTATAGGAGAGAATAATGGGAGAAGAGACTATAACTAAACACATTTGAAAATATCATATGAAACCCTACTGTAAGATACTCCCAAAATATAGACAAAACATGTATAAAATGGCTTTGCTTGCTACTTTTCTCAAAACATTAACTGTTCTGGTGGAGCACAATACCTCCCCCAGGAACCACAGGCTATCAAAAAAAAAAATCCCAGTGCAGAACATGGATTACTTGGTTTTTTTTTTAAGCTGCTCAATAGGATGCCATGGACATTATCAAAATGATGGAGACTGTTGCAATTACTCTCTATTGTCCTCAAGAACTTGATGGCAAAACCCCACATACTTGAGTTCTAGAAAATGGCAAAAATAGCTCCTGCTGACTTATAGACTCCATCCATTCTGACTACCATTCATAGTTCTGCACAGTTTCTGAGGCAGAAATGCCATCAACAGTCATATCTTGTTGCAAGTTTAATGAAATAAAATAGAGTCTAGCCTGATAAGGTATACCTACTGCAGTAATATTGTACCTCAGTGAGGTTGCCTTTAAACTCCACTTAGCAATGTCAAGTGATAGCAAAAGCATAATGAACTTGATAATATGACAGCCAGCTGCAATGTATACCAAGCTCCTGTAGTATAACCCAACTTCTTAATATACATAATGCATGAAAAAGTGCTTATTGCTAGACTGAAAGGGATGGAAGTAGAAACACATTTTCTGTAAGTTGCTTGAACTCACAGACCAAGTAAATGTTGCCTTGAAATTAAGCAAATGGGATCAGTGTTGTAGCTTCACTAACATTTGCATCATAGCAGAGGCTGCTTCTCTATGAAGTAAGCTTCTATGCTTTCAGTTCTAGACTGAATTCCAAATGAAGGCTAATGATGCAGGAGGAATTTGGAAATATCACTACATACTAATAGAAAATGCTCTCTTGATGTGTTTGCAAGAACAACTTAATATTTTACTTATTAGGTTGATGTCAGATATAAATTCAACAATTTCAGGTTGTAGAGTTTAGTCATATTTCAATAATTCTTTTTGACTGAATTGCAAAATTGGTCTCATGTTATTTTCTTAGACAGATGTTTCTTGTTTTCTAGAACAGAGAACTATATAATCAATTCTCTCCTCCTTTCCTTCTTTCCTTAAAAAAATTAAGAAAACATACTTTCACAACACATTTTTATTTTTTAAAAAGTCTTAAAATGCAATAATTAACTCTGTAATTCTATGTAATAAATTTTAAAACTTGTGTTTATACAATGTATTCATTGTATTCCTTACATAAATACCTACTATTTTACATTTATGCCTTTTTTCTATTTTCCTGTCATGTATACATATATAATATGATGTATCAAGGTACAGTGTTGGAGCTGAAAATAAGAGAAAGCATATTTATCTTTTTAATAGTGGGTTAATGTGATTACATACAGTTTCACCTGTTTTGCTGCAAATGACCTAGTTTACTTTGTCACAGAAGGAAAATATTCGTATGACCTTTTGTTTACTTCTTCCTTTTTGTTAGAAACATAGATTAGCTCCACAACTCAGCTCTTGTAGAAAGTGTTTCTGGGCAAGAAAGAAAAAGCCCTAGTAATTAATCCTTGGCTTAAGCTATGGCTGTTTCAGGATGAGACACGAAAGGCCGAAGACTGTAGTTTCTGGCCTCAGGGGAACTAAGACAAGCAGGCCAGCCACCCCCTTGCAACGTAACTTAAGACTTAAGACAGGTAAATATTTTATTATTAAAAAGCAACCCTAGAGACCACCTCCAGTAGATAGATAGTGCCCTCAGTAGAAGGATTGGGTCACATACCCACTTTCAAATTTTTTGACCCAGAATTGCTCCTGCCTAAAAGAATTGCAGGGACAAAAATGGAGCAGAGACTGAAGGAAATTCATCCATTTACAGGTCCAACATGGCTGTATTATGCACTCTTTTGCATGCACCTGGACACACTGGATCAGGAAAAGTGACTTATAGAAAATTGTTATAATTATATTTATTTTATATACTCAACTATGTGAAATAATTTTATACCTTTTATAGCTACTGCCATTTATAAATATTTGCAATTATAATAGACAAATAAGTATTGATAATATTTAAAAATTGATATCTGTAGCTTCACATGCTTTTGTCTGGATTTTTATTTTATGCTTTTAATCAATACGGCTGTTTTTTCAGTACTATGCAGCTTTTGAAACTATCGTTCTGTAGCATGACTTGAAATTAGGTATGATATTATACTTATCATTATTCACTTTATTCAGGATTTCTTTGACCATGTGAAGTCCTGATTTCATATGAATTTTAAGATTTTTTACATTACTGTGATGAGTAAAATTAGAATTTTGATGAGTATTATATTAACTATGCAGATTGATTTGTATTAAGGCATTCTCACAATATTAATCATTCTGATCCATGGTCACAGGAAGACTTTCTATCTTATAAAGTCTTCTTCAATTTCTTTATTTTACCATTAATGTATTTACTTATTTATGTTACATCCCGATCACAGCCCTCCGTCTCTTTCCAGTCTTCCCTTCACATAATCCCTCGCCACTCCTCTCTCCTTCTCCTTTGAGAAGGAGGAGGTCCCCACCTGGGTACCAACTCACCCTAGCACCTCAAATCACTGCACAACTAGAAATGTCTTCTCCTATCGAGGCCAAACAAGGCAGTTCAATTAGGGGAACAGGATCAACAGGCAGGGAACATACTCAGAGTAAGACCCCTCTCCAGTTGTTGGGGGACCTGCAAGAAGACCAAGTTGCACATCTGCTACATATGTGTTGGACTGTGGAGGTGCAGAGGAGGCCAAGTACAGCACATGTATGCTCTTTTGTTGGTGGTTCAGTCTCTGGGAATCCCAAGGGTCCAGGTTAGTTGACTCTGTTCTTGTGGAGTCCCTATCTCCTCATTATTCAATCCTTCACCAAACTCTTCCAATAGAGAGCTCACTCTAATCCTTAATGCAGTGTTCTAAAGTTTTCATTGTAGTGGTCTTCCATATCATTGGTTCAGTTATTTCAGTGTGTATTTCTTACTTATCTCACTGACCTAACAGATGAAAAGTTGCCAGAGGGTGCATAGTGATTGCACACACCTTTAATCCCAGCACTCAGAAGGCAAAGGCAGACAGATCTCTATGAACTTGAGGCTAACCTAGTTTGCAGATCAAGTTCTCAGGCCTACACAAAGAAACCGTAGAAGGAAGGAAGGAAGGAAGGAAGGAAGGAAGGAAGGAAGGAAGGAAGGAAGGAAGGAAGGAAGAGAAAGGCAAAAGGAAAGAAACTGATGGTTTATTTTGTTTTGTTATGCCAGTGTATAGTCTATATGATAGGTAAGTCATAGTGCTAGGAGTGTGATTGTAGTACATCAATAGTAAAGAATCCGAGAAGAAGATTTTTCTTTTTCTCTCTGCCCATTTCTTACCATACATTGAGTTCAGGACTGTGGATTGGTGCAGGCATGACTGGTGGATCATTCTATCTCAGTTACCAAATCTAGATAGTTCCCCACAAGTATGCTCAATGGTGAATTAATTCTCAGTAATCTCTATCAGCATGTGAAAAGTCTTGTGTTATAAGTGATTCATGATTCTAGATCATATAAGGTCAATCAGATGTAACCATCCTGTCTTAGTTAGGATTTTACTGCTGTGAACAGACACCATGACCAATGCGAGTCTTATAAAAGACAACATTTAATTGGAGCTGGCTTACAGGTTCAGAGGTTCATTCCATTGTCATCAAGGCAAAAGCATTGCAGCATCCAGGCAGGCATAGTGTAAGAGGAGCTGAGGGTTCTACATCTTTATCCATATCCTCAGGCATCTAGGAGGAAAATCTCCAAGCCCATCCCCATAGTGACACACTTCCTCCAAAAAGGTCACACCTTCTAAGAGTGCCTCCCCCTGGGATGAGCATGACAAATCATCACTATCACATAAGGCTGCTTTTCATTTTTCTTTCTCTCTTTCTCTCTCTCTCTCTCTCTCTCTCTCTCTCTCTCTCTCTCTCTCTCTCTCTCTCTCTCTCTCTCTCTCTCTTTTTAACTGTTTTTGCCCCTTTGAGACAATTTTAGTAGGACTGTTTTTTCCTTATTTCTTTTTCAGTATATTTATGATCAATATAAAAGAAAATGATGTTTTGTATGCTATTATTGTACTTGAGCACTCAATATGTTTTCTGCTTTATTATAGTGAATATTCATATATCACATAATATAAAGCATATTTATCAAGGATCCATTCATGCCCCTTTTGCTTTACTTGGGTCTCAACTGAAAATATCACTCCAATAGAAAACTACTTTTAAAAAATTATTTATTTACTTTACATCTCAATAGCACCTTCCACTCCCTCCTCTCTTCTAGTCCCCGCCCCCACTCCAGTTGCCTTCCTTCCCCTCTATCCCCACTCTTTCTCCTCAGAAAAAGGGAGACATCCCGTAGACATTAATGTACTTTGGCATACCAAGATTCAGTAGGATTAAATGCATCTTCTCCTGTTGAAGCCAGAAAGGGCAAGCAGTTAGGGAAAAGAGATCTAAAGGCAGTCGACAGAGTCAGAGTCAGACCCTGCTCCTCCTGTTGGGAGTCCCACACAAAGACCAAACTGCACAACTGTTACATGTGTTCAGGGGCCTAGATCTATCCCATGGGTGCTCTCTGGTTTAATGTTCAGTCTCTGTAGGTCTCAGTGGACCCAGGTTAGTTGATTCCATAGTTTTTCTTGTGCTATCCTTTACCCTTCTTGTTCCTTCACTCATCCTTCCCCTTCTTCCACATAATTCCCTAAGCTCCACCTCATGGTTGACTGTGGGTTTCTGCATCTTTTTCCATGAAGTACTGAGAGACGTCTCTTAGATGACAGTTATTCTGGGCTCATGTCTGCAAGTACAGAGGAATATTATTAATAATGCGTGGGGTGGGTTCTCTCTTGTGGCATGGGTCTTAAGATGGCCCAGTCATTGGTTGGCCATTCCTGCAATTTCTATTCTATCTTTACCCCTGCACATCTTGTAGTTCGAATAAATTGTGTATTGAAGGTTTTGTGGCTGGGTTGGTGTCCCAATCCCTTCACTGGAAGTCTTTTCTAATTTTAGGAGATGATCTTTTCAAGATTCATATTCCCATATTCCCAGTCTTAGCAAGAGTCACCCACATAGAAACTTGGGAATTTCCATAGTCCCAGAGAAGTACCCCTCAAAGATTCCTCTTTTCTCTGCCAGTACTCTCTCTCTCTCCATCATCCTCCATCATCCCTCTTTCATTTCTTGTTCTCCTTGCCACTCCCTCTCTGACTCAGTCCCCTCCCTCCATCTACCACTGATGTCAATTCTATTTTCCTTATCAGTGAAATTTAAATCTCTTGCCTTGAGTCCTCATTCTTTGAGTTTGTGGACTGCATCATGGTTATCTTGTACTTTCTCACTCGCTTTTATTCAAGTGTTGTATGGTAATTTCTTACCAGGTTCATGAATAGTTAGGAAGTTCTCTAAAGAAAGGTTTGTTAATATTTGGGAGTCTCTACAAAGAGACTCATTAAAACACTGGAAGTAAGTAACAAATAATGAAAATGTTTCAGGAAGCACTGGCAATATACTAGATATAGAAATGCCATGTAAAAACTAGCAACCCTTGAGGAGTCAAATACTAGTTTAGCTGTCTGAAAGAGGCTAAGACAAGTTATATTTCCTGAAAAAATTATTTACCACCTAATAAGCTACTGGACTTTTTATCAGTCAGCTCCAGAATTCCAGACTTCATGAGCCATCTTGCAAACTACAGCAGGTTTTTGGTAATACAAAGACTCATAAGTTATCCCTGTCCCTATATGTAAACCTCACCTATATGCTTTTATGTAACTTCAGGAAAATTATTACTTCACCAGCTTGAAGTACAGTGGTATATGTACTTGGCTCTATGACTGGTTATATATGAGCATTGAGAATATTTTTAGTCACGTATCCTTGGGAACAGTGATGCACAACACATATTAATACATAAAACATATATGTTATAATTTATCTTTTAAGAATTTAAATTAGGTGTACATCAATTATGCTAGTTTACTTTTTTTTTCTCCTAATGGAAAGCTAAATGTTAGAGGTAGAAATCTTGGTTTTAAATAACAATATTTTTCACAATTTCCGAACCAGTGTCTTGGGAGATTATTAGCTCTTAAAGCTGTTTAAACATCAGTTCCTGTCTCCTTTATTTAAATGCCAATATGACTGTCACAAAACAATGTAACTAAGTTAGTGATGCGCCTCAATTGTAAGAGTATTTCTAGCACCTAATAAAAACCAGTGTTGTGGTATCAGCAGGTAATACCAGAATTTGGGAAAAAGAGTCAAGATCATCTTCATGTTCAAGGTTATCCTCAGTAAAATTTGATGAGCTGCAGGCCACACTGTCTTACAAACTTTGTTTCTATTAAAAAAATACATTTCCTTTTTGCCATACCAAAAAACTCAATTGAGTTCATTAATTGATTCTCATAGAAAAAGAAGCCTCTTTCATCTCTTCCAAGGAGGTGATTGTATTTGAGATAGTTTGGATCTGGTCAAATAATTGTCCATGGTAGTAACTGCTAAGTTTCAAGGTAGGAGGGTTTCATGTTTGTATCTGGAAACAAGCACTCTGTTATTATCTCTCTCCCCTCCCCTTTTTTAAATGAAAATACAAGACATATCATTTTGGGAGTCAAAAATCCATGTCTCAAAAATATTAGTTTTGTAAAATTATGAGTCAGCCTATTTTAATATTTTTGCAAGTGTATCTCTTATATTATTCAATTATCTTCTACAGTTGATACTACAATAAGATTGTACTCCATATGGGAACCTACAATCTCAAATGCTACAGTCATTTAAAAATCATTTGCCAAGAAATCAGTTCATATTGAGATAGTAAAAGAATGACAGTAAAAGCTTCTAACCCGTGTTTTAAAGAATGAATAAAATATGATACTCAGATATTTTATTTTACAATAAATTAAATGTGTTAGAACAGGAAAAGCAATTTTCTTTGTCATAAGCCACAGTGATTGATTAAAGCAGCATCAATACTTTATGCATTTCTTTCCATACATGTATTTAAATGATATCAATTTATTGTAATATAAAATAAAAACTTGTGAATTTCCATAGTTAGAAGAGTATAGAATACTTTAAAGTATCGACACTGTGGATCTAGGCTATATTTGCCATGCATGCTGTGAATTTTAACACTTTTTTATTGGATATATTCGTTATTTACATTTCAAATGCTGTCCTCTTTCCTGATTCCCCCCCCTGAAAATCCCCTAACCCATCTTCCTCCCCCTGCTCACCAATCCACCCACTCTTGCTTGTCCTGGCATCTATCTGGGGGCATCTAGCCTTTTCAGGATCAAGGGCCTCTCCTCCCTTTGGTGTCCAAAAAGGCCATCCTCTGCTGCATATGCATCTGGAGTCATGGGTTCCTCCATGTGTACACTTTGGTTGGTGGTTTAGTCCCTGGGAGCTCTGTGGGTACTGGGTGGTTCATATTTTTATTTGTCCTATGGTGCTGCAATCCCCTTCAGCTCCTTAGGTCCTTTCTCTAGCTCCTCCTGAGTGAGGTAACCCAATCACAAAAGAACATACATGGTATGCACTCACTGATAAGTGGATATTTGCCCAGAAGTTTGGAATCCCCAAGATAAAATTCATAGACTAAATGAAACTCAAGAAGGAGGAAGAACTCATTTGTATAAAGCATACAACTGTATAGAAATCTAGATAGAAATAAATATATTTACCTTAAATAGAAAAAGAAGAAGGAAGAACAAAGTATGGAAATTCTGGTCCTTCTTAGAAAGGGGAACAAAATACCCACAGGAGGAGATACAGAGACAAAGTGTGGAGCAGAGACTGAGGGAAAGATCATCCAGAGACTGCCCCACATAGGAATCCATCCCTTATACAGTTACCAAACTCAGACACTACTGTAAATGCCAACAAGGGCTTGCTGACAGGAGCCTGATATAGCTGTCACCTGAAAGGCTCGGCTAGTGCATGACAAATTTTAACACTTTTTTAAAGCTTTTTTGTGTATGTGTACACATATGAGGTTTTTGTAGTTACATATTTAATGGATATTTTCTTTATTTACATTTTAAATGTTATAACCTTTCCTGGTCCCCTGACCCAGAAACCCCCATCCCATCCCCCCTCCACTTGCTTGTTTGTGGGTGCTCCCCCACCCACCCACTCCTGCCTTCCTGCCCTGGCATTCCCCTACACTGGGGCATCAAGCCTTTACAGTATCAAGGGCCTCTTCTCCCATTGATGGCTGACAAGACCATCCTCTGCTACATATGCGGCTGGAGCCATTGGTTCCTCCATGTGTACACTTTGGTTAGTGGTTTAGTCCCTTAGGAGCTGGGACTGGGGTGGGGTGGGGGTAAAGGGTCTGGGTCTGGTTGGTTGATATTGTTCTCCTTCCTATGGGGTTGCAAATTCCTTCAGCTCCTTCAGTCCTTTTTCTAACTCCTCCATTGGGGACCCTGTTCTCAGTTCAATGGTAGGCTGCAAGCTTTTGCCTCTGTACTTGTCAGGTTCTGGCAGAGTCTCTCAGGAGACAGCTATATCATGCTCCTGTCAGCATGCACTTCTTGGCATCCACAATAGTGTCTGGGTTTGGTGATTGTATATGGGATGGATCCCCAGGTGGGGCAGTCTCTGGATGACCTTTCCTCCAGACTCTGTTCCACACTTTGTCTCCATTTTCTTACCCTGAATATTTTGTTCCCCCTTCTAAGAAGGATGAAGCATCCCCACATTGGTCTTCCTTCTTCTTCAGCTTCATGTGGTCTGTGAATTGTATTTGGGGCTAATATCCACTTATCAGGGAGTGCATACCATGTGTATTCTTTTGTGATTGGGTTACCTGACTCAGGATGATATTTTTTAGTTCCATCCACTTGCCTGCGAATTTCATTAAGTCATTGTTTTTAATAGCTGAGTAGTACTCCCTTATGTAAACATACCACATTTTCTATATCTTTTCCTCTGTTGAAGGATATCCAGGTTCTTTCCAGCTTCTGGGTATTATAAATAAGGCTGCTATGAACATAGTGGAATATGTGTCCTTGTTATATTTTGGAGCATCTTTTGGGTATATGCCCAGAAGTGGTATAGCTGGGTCCTTGGGTAACACTATGTCCAATTTTCTGAGGAACCACCAGAACGTTTTCCAGAGTGTTTATACCAGCTTGCAATCCCATACCTGCATAAGCTGGGAGAGAGTGTCACATATCATTAACCTTAAGTTACAGTCTGCCTTGCAGAGATGTTTAGGAGGGGGAATAGAATCTTAAGATTTAAATCTAAATGGAAGCTAAATATTAAGTACTTCATCAGAGCTAAAACCAGAACAGAGGTATTTGAAAACCAGGATAACACAAGCCTGAATAATCTGCTTGTTAACTATTACCAACATATTTTACCCTTACACTGCTAAAATTAAGTGACTGTGAAGTATGTAGGATAAAATTCTGCATGAGACATTCACAATGTCACTACTCAAGCTTTCTGAAGAACCTGTACTATTTAAAAGAAATGCTGAAAGATACTAGCAGGAAACATAATGAAATCCAAACTATACATCATTGAAAATGGCCTAGATCTTCTTTTTGCCCAAACAAATAAAAATTGAGTTTATTCATACTACTGAGTAGAAATAACCCAATAACATGAAAATAAAATTGTGTGATTCTAATAGGACACTGGTAATAGACATAAGAGTATAAAATATTCAAGGAAAGGCAATTATGATCTTATTCCATTATGGGTTCTTAGGTCTCAGGAGTTCCATTATATATGCACTTATTGTACTTGCTAATTTTATTTCCAAACTTCTAAAACCTCATTGTAAACTGCAAAATCACATTAGATCGACATTTTAGCATATTTTACCACACCCTCCATAGTGGCTAGACAATGGAAGTCAATGGAGACTCCAAAATCAGAAAAGCAATTTTATCATATTTCAATTTTATTGTATTATCAAATACTTATACTCTTTTAACTGCATTAAAACCATGAACTCATACATGTTTTTTTTCTCAAAACGTTTGCTATTTTTCCACCATACACTTTCTGCAAATATTTAAGACAAAATAATTTTAATAAAACTAAAATCCCCTATTAATAAACCAAATATATTTAATTTAAGTAATTTCCTCCTAAAAAGCAGACAACAAAGTTTGAGAGGAGAAATGTGCAGAGAACAAAGTGAGAGACATCTTAGCATAAACATTTTCTATAATAATAAAATATATATGCAAATAAAGTATAAAGACCAGGAGTAATTAGCAATGTAAACACAAAACGTAAAGAAACCATGGCAAATAGTTTGTAGAAAATAGCACACCAATATCCTAGAAATGTGAGAAAGCATTTAGGATATATATATACACATATGTATGTGTGTATGCATATACATATATATATATACATGTGTGTATAGATATATATATGCACATATACACCTGATTTGTGAAATTGCTTTGACAACCACTTTCCTTACATAACGCAGTAAAAGACTGCAAACACAGAAACTAAATATCTCTATCCTTTGAAGCATTCTCATAAGCATAAATGTGCCCAAGGAGCCCGGCTTATTGTGGAAAGGTCCTTGCAGGTTTTACAGCAGGTGCCCCATCCTCAGGGGTTGTCCGGCCTGGGAGCATGCACACTGGGAGAAGCCTATGCCTGGGTGGTACCTCTGTGATCATACCTAGCAGCGGTACCAGGGCCACAGCCTTGGTGACCTCAGGCAAAGCACTCCCAAACGTGCCTGAAGGATTGCCTCCCCCCGCTACACAATCAGTACCTTGTGGGCCCTGGAGGGCAGCTTCCTGCTAACCTAATCTACGTTTATGATGAGCTGCAGATGCTGTAGTCACAGCTGCCAATGGATTACTATGGAATTCTCTTTGCATCACCCACGGCCCTTGCCAGCCTCGATGGGAATCTAGCTAATAATCAGCATTCGGGTGACGTCACAGTTAGGCTGAGGAGACTCTGCATGCCCCGCACCTCCAAGCACAACAGCTCAGACACAGCAGAGCCAATCTCGAACCCACCATCCTCCAGCCCAGCAGTCCTTTTTGAATTCTAGCCTGCCACCTGCATACAGCTATACCGGCCTCCCCTACCTCACAGGAGTGCCCAATGCCTTCCATTATGGACCCACTATGTCCCTCCAACCTCAGCGAAGTAGCACGGTATGACCCTCAGCACTCCCGACCCTTTTCAGCAGGCCAGTGGCTATGGGCAGCATACTTATAGCAGAGGTTATGACATTTGACCCCTAGGGGACAGCAACAGGAGATTACACCAAGGCTGGCTATGGTGGATGAGCTCATGCACCAAACAAATCGACCAGTTCTGGGCCTGGCAAAGGAGTATCGATATCTTCAGGCATTGACTTATCTGATATGACTGGTTCTGTGGAAAGTAAGAAACACTTTTGTTTGACAATCAGGGATTTCATGCAGGGACTCCTCCCTCGTTCAGCCTGTCCTCTACCTTGGACTCCACTGGGCCCCTGGCCTCTGAAGCAGCCCCTGGCTATGCACCTGCCCTGTTCTTGCACATCATGCTGGCCCACCAGCAGCCCCTGCTACACCACCACCTACTGCAGGATGCCCTGAGTGGTTCTGGTCAGCGCAGGCGGCCCAGCTACCTGCAGTCCACTGACAGCAACTCTCTGTACTGGACAAACTAGACCCTGAAAAGGAGAGGATGGGCTCTTGGGCAGTGTATACTCTGGGCAGGAGAGAACACATGGAACACATTTCTGGGAACCCGTGCCCTTCCTAGAATTCTGAGACTGTCAGCTGAGCCTCTGTGGGAAGCCTGCCTCCCAGACCCAATATTGTAGGTAATGTATCTATTTATGTATTTGTAAATTGATAGAAGCCTGGAGGAGCTAGGCTGTGGCTACGGGTGGGTAGCATACAAGTGTCCTGGTCTGGACACCTTTACTATAGCCAAGTAGGCCCTACCCCCACCCTTCTTCCTTCAGACTTTCCGTGTGGCCCCAGCTCATGAGTTGCTGGGTGGTTTGGGTCCGAGCCAGTACCAATGAAGAATCACGACTTATCTCATTCCCTGTGAACCATTATGTTTTTCGTCTGTAACTACTTAATACTTGTTTTTGAAAAACTGATCTTTTTGTCACTTGTCATGGTTCCCCTTTCCAACAAATCTTAATCTGGAAATAGAAAAAAAAATGACCCCTGCCCAGCCTGGTGCCTATGTCTGGGCGAAGGCTTCTGCCTTGGGTCTGGTTCTGCTCTAGGGATTTGTCTTTTCTAGCCAACCATTTTAAAAAGTCTCAGAGAGGTTCAGCCAGTCAGCTCCCTTATAACGAAATCAAAAATCTGCTTCTATCTCATTGAAAGCCTTTCTCCAAACAAAGGCTCCTCTATACCACTTGTCCTGATGTCCTTGGTGGACAACTGTTTCAGGGTTTTCTCTCACCCAAACTCCACCTAATAAATTTCTGAGAGGAAAAAAATAGTCATAATTTTTTGACTAAATTACCACTGAAGTTTGTATAGATAAACTCAGTCCGTAATTTATCTTCTGTCATTGAACCTACAATTAAATCATTAATGCTCTCATGACCCTTGGTTAATAGTCTTACAGCCTCTTGGAATGTGTTCTAAGTTGTAAATGCCTTCTTTCTATCTCAGAATCAATTAGCTTGTGACACTTGAAGACTAACTCAGTTCTAATTGCAGTTATCTTATCAGAGAGGACATTAATAACAGTCCTATTATAAAGGGCTTAATAATACTAGAATTTTAAGAATTCTCCCAAGATCAAAATTAATACTTAAGAAATCACTCATATATATATATATATATATATATATATATACACACACACACACATACATATATAATCACTTCAAGAGAGTACTTTGTAGATTTGCAGAAATCTCACCCAAACTGTGGGCTAATACCTAGTTATTATTATATATTATATATATATTTGTTTTGCTTATTATTCATATATATTCAAAGATAACAGGGAAAAGCATAATAAAAGAAATATTTCCTAAAATGTAGTCTCTTCAGTCATGCTAGAAGGGCTTGTCCACCGTAGTTTTACAGTCCAAGTTTTAAGATGATCACCTGCTAGTATTTATCCTCTGCTAGAAGGCTCCTAGAAAATTCTAAAGATGTATTTGTAATATATTTGTAAATATAGCATCGTAGTTATAAAACATAAAAACTGTAGCTATTGTTTCATACTTATGCAATTGGTAGCTGTGCAGCAAATAGAATGAAAATGTTATAGAACTGGTTTTAAAATGATTGATTCACAGCATCATAATATTGAACATATGAAATGTATGTACTAGGATGCATGCAGTATAATTCCATACATGTAAAATAAAAGAATCAACAAAGCATAAAGTATATGTTCTTTAGAATTGTACTGTAGAAAAGGAAAAACTGTTGAATGTCTTATATTATCAAAAAAATTAAGTCATAACTCTTACTTCAAGCAAGTTTAATCTGGAGACAAATATAAGTGCCCAAGGTTCAGGAACATGGATTAAGACTGCGAAAAGTACCACAGATAGGAAAAAGTTTCTTGAAGATTATGAATAAACAAAATACACAAATTGAAGAACTTTTAAAAATAAGGGAGACTGGTATAAAGTTAGAGACATTGGATGAGATGTCTGCTTTAGGACTCAGATGGTGTCTAATTCTTGGATTTTTAGCTGGTATAAACTGATGATCTGCTAATACTGTCTAAGTTGAATTCCCAATAGATATAAGGATTTTTTGACTAATCATGGATCTGGTAATGCATGCTACAAAACATAAACTAAGAAAAGTTGGCTTCAACCTTCCAATTTTCCATAATCATAAACATTGTAACATACTAATTTTCTTCATAGAATAATTGCCATGCATGTGGGAAATTCCAGCTCATGATATAAATCTCTGGAAATATTTTGAAGAGGAAGGGAAATATTTTATAGGAGAAAGCTATAAATTTTTTTAATATGTTATTTTACTTGGGTTCTAAGTTTCAATATTTTATATGTTTTAATTGCATATATGGTTTATAATTAGTATGCTATAGGTACATGTATTCTTAACTTATGAATGAAGGCATATTAAAACATGTTAGTAAAATGGATATATGTCCATATTTTTGTACATATATAATATGTATTTACACACATATGATTATATCAGCACATGTTAAAGGAAGTTCATGACAGGCAAAATTGTGTAAGTACCTATTAGAATTACTTGAGTAGTGATTAGCAATAGTAACTAATGTTTAATTTTTTTAAATTAATTTGATACTTTACTATATTTATACATTCAGGATTCCATATCATAAGTCATTAAGCAAATTAAAGATCTTAAAGTATATTTTAAAGTATTTACATTAAAGTAGCACCATTTATGTTTTGCCCCTATTGAAACAGTGAGCACATCTTTTCTAGTAGATCAATATCATTACATGCAGTGTCCAGTTATTAAGACCATTAATGTATTATTAATATTATTTTAAAGTCCTATTTATATTTTAATATTAATTAAAGAAATTCAAGTTTATTAAATATAGATGGTCAATCAGCAATTGTTTTCAGTATAAAACCCACACTATTGTTCAGGAAACTTAGAAAATTAAGTTAAATTACTCATAAAATTAATGTAATTATCCATTAGAAAACAAGTTTTATGCAAATAAGTCATAATGGATTACAGTAAATTTTCTAAGAAGGCAAACATTGTGTTTAAATGAACACTGTACAATATTTTCAAAATCTATAAGAGCAGAAAAATAATTTTTTAGATTGTACAAAATTCTTTACACAGTCACAAGCTCATATATATACATATATATATGTATATGTATATATATACATATATATATGAATAAAACTGGTAACTGATAGGCATTAGTTAAAACAGAAACAGTCTGTACGATACTTTCCCTCTGGATAAAATGAGAGTCTGTAGGATTTCTATGCATATCACATTCAAATTTTATTCTGAAAGAGCTAATGGAAATGTTATAGGCTGTAGAAATTAATTTATGGATGCTTCTCCAGTCTGAAAAGCTCTAAATTAACCTTGCTTGAAGGAGAACTCGGCACTCTAATTCATCAGCTGTGCTAAGCAGAGTGTAGGAGACCATCCTGGAGATGAAGACTCCCAATGCATACATCTTTTCCAGAGATTTTTTTTAATTTTATTTCTCAAAGAAGAGAAACTTCTTTCCATGTGACCAATGATATTCAGCAAATTCCAGCACTAATTCTGTATTAACTTATAATTTATTACATATGAAATCTAGGGAACAGCTTAGAACCTTGGCATTGCAGTTCAGGGTTTTCTTTGATATAATACTTTCCAACAGAACACTTTTGTACAAATGACCCCACTGAGAAGATGAAAGAGTTGGGCCCCTATTGAAACAGTGGGCACATCTTTTCTAGTAGGACATTGCATGCAGTGTCCAGTTGTTATTAAGATCATTAATGCTATCCATCTACCCTAGGAAGCCTTTATAGCACCTCCTACCAGTGATCATTTGCTTTACAGGAAGTAAATCATGCCTGGTCCTGGAAATATTGTCAAAACTGAAGAAGTCATAGAGGCTAAGTGGAAGTCTTATTGACACCTCAATAAAACAATCATGTTATCAAACTATTTTCTAAATATTTCCATAACTATCTCTACGTATCATCTATTCCTAACTTTAGTCAATGAAGAATTTTACTATGCTACATTGTGGTTAATACAGAGTCACATAACTTTCTAAGCTGTTGAGTAGTAGGGGCTATGCATGCTTATCTATAAATAGCAAATTTATATCACTTCTATTACCAATCAAAGAACATTGCTTAATAGGAAGTAGAAGTAAGATAAGAACAGGCATTGAATACATTCATAGTGATAAGAACTAATAAATTAATGCATCTCTCAGTGCTCATTGCAGCAAACACAAATACCTATAACTGATTAAAGTACAGAGAAAGAGACTACAGAATGATAAGTTCAAGTCAAAACATCGTTATCACACCCCATCCTAACAAAGTTCATCGATCATGGTGGATGAACATAAAAAACAAAAGTGGTAGATGGTTATAAGGTAACAGGACATTCTGAACACAACATGAAACTGCACAAAAAAACAGTTATCAGAGCATTCACACACACACACACACACACACAAAAAAAAAAAAAAAAAAACCCAGAACAAAACAAAGAAACGAAAAAACAAGGATAATAAAAACAATCCTGTACCTAAAGCTCAGGAATAACGGCAGAACGAGATAGTAAGAATGAGAGTTACGAGATTTTTGTCTATAGAAATGTCAGAGAGGTTACATCCAGGAGGTCTCATCAACATTGCCTTAACAAGACCAGAACAACTTCAATGGCAAGGCACATGCTAACATGGAAGGGAGAAAGCTTCAGTGAGAACATTGGAGGAGTTTGAAAGACAAATAGGGGAGGAGATAAAGGTAATTATATTATAATTTCAAAGTGTTAATAAAAAGTAAAATGCAAAATGGAAAGGAAGGTGCTCCTGAGGGTCCATCTTATTTCAGGAGAGATTGGCAGTTGATGACTGGTGGTCAGTGCACGGTCACTTTTCTTTGGTGAGCTGAACTTTGGTTGCTTCCCAAAGTGCATGTGGACAGCATTACTCAGAATCTATGGACAATTTAAGAAAGAACAGGGAGTACATAAAACGGGGTGAAGTTGTCTGCCCACATCTCAGGGGATCTCACAGATCTCTCTGAACTTTCTTCCCTGAACTCATCCCCTCATCCTAAACCCCATCTCTGCTAGGCACCTCCTGAGAGGCCCTGCACACAGAGGCCAGAGCAGCTGTAAGGATTACTGCATATCTTCTCTTCTTCTTCTACATTCCATCCCTGACTCACACAACAGCTCGGCACCTGACCCCATAGTTCAGGTTCCCCTTCTTCTATGCTCCCCTCTCAAACTGATCAAAAGTGGTTTCTCTAATAACATCAATAAGATTGATGAGCCCTTAGTTAAATTACTAAGATGGCAGAGAGAGAAGATTTGATTTAGTGAGGTCCAAGGAATAAAGAGGGACATAATAACACATGAGGAAACCCTGAGAATAATAAGGATATATTTTTTAATCCTGTACTCTACCCTATTGGATAGTCTCATAAAATGTATATTTTTCTCCATTTATGTCTCATGCTAATGTTAACTATTGATCAGACAATACATTTGAACAGACCTATAACCTCTAGTGAAATAGAAGTCATTAAAAGTCTACAAACACCAACAACAATAAAGAAGCCCAGCACCAGATGGTTTTAGTACAATTCTAATAGACTTTCAAAGAGAAGTTAATGGCGGTGTGCCTCAAATTATTCCCGAAAATAAAATCAGGAGGAATATTGCCAAATTTGTTTCATGCCTCCACAGTTTCCCGATATCTAAACCACACAACGCCTCAACAAAGAAAGATAATTACAGACCAATCTTATTAAGAATTTACGTGGAAAAAATTCTCAATTAAAGCCCCTCAGCACATATACAGCAGAGGGTTGGCTTGTTCTGCCTCAGTGGGAGAGAATGCTTCTAATCTTCCAGAGGCAGGTGTGCCAGGGTTTGAGGAAAATCTGGGGCTCCACATTCTCAGAGGTGAATGGGAGGGAGAATGGGAGGAGGGCCTCTATGAGGAGGAGATTGGAAGGGAACAATGTTTGAGATGTAAATAAATAATTTAATTAGCTAATTAAAAAAGAAGGCCTACAAATATATATATTTGGCCAGGTCAGCATTTTGTTTAGTTTTCAATTAGATATTTTCTTTATTTACATTTCAAATGGTATCCCCTTTCCTGGTTTTCACTCATTGCCTGGAAAACCCCTATCCCATTCCCCCTCTCCATGCTTCTATTAGGGTGCTCTCCCACCCACTACTCCTGCCTACCCTCACTGGCATTCCCCTGGAGCATCAAGCCTTCACAGGACCAAGGGCCTCTCCTTCCATTAATGCTCTACAAGGCCATCCTCTGCTACATATACAGCTGGAGCCATGGATCCCTCCATGTGTACTCTTTATTGATGGTTTAATCTCTGAAAGCTCTGGGTGAGTCTGGTTGATTGATATTGTTCTTCTTATGGGGTTACAAACTACTTCAACTTCTTCAGTTCTTTCTCTACCTCCTCCATTGGGGAACCCATGCTTAGTTCAATGGTTGGCTGAAAGCATCCACCTCTGTACTTGCCACACTCTGGCAAATCCTCTCAGGAGACAGCTGTATCAGGCTCCTATCTGCATGTACTTCTTGTCATCCACAATAATGTCTGGGTTTGGTGACACTATATGGGATGGATTCCCAGGTGGGGCAGTCTCAGGATAGCCTTTCCTTCAGTCTCTACTCCACAGTTTGTCTCCATATTTCTTCCCATGAATATTTTTCCCCTTCTAAGAAGGATTGAAGCATACCCACTTTGGTCTTCCTTCTTCTTGAGCTTCATGTAGTTTGTGAATTGTATCTTGGGTATTTTAAGCTTTGGGGCTAATATCTGCTCATCAGTGATTCCATACCATGTGTATTCTTTTGTGATTGGCTTACCTCACTTATTTTCTAGTTCCATTCATTCCTGCAAATGTATTTAAGATGATCAAATAGGCTTCATCCCAGTGATGCAGGAATAATTTAACAAACATGAATGGATAAACATAATCTATCTTTTAGATAGACAAAGAAAAAACAACATGACCACCTCATTACACTTATAAAATGTTTCTGACAAAATCAAGCATACTCTAATGATAAAAAGACCTGGCAATTAGGGATACAAGGTCCGTATTTCAACATAATAAAGACAGTTTATATGAAACCTATATCAAACATCAACTTTTATGAAGAGAAACTAAAAGCAATTCTACTAGGTACAAGGAAAGCTTACTCTCTCCCCCTTCTCCTATTCAATAAAATATTTGAAGCCTTAGCTAGGGCAACAAGATGAATGAAGGTGATTAAGAGCATAAAAGTTAGAAGGAAGAAGTCAAAGTATCTCTATTTACATATGATAAGATAATATATTTAAGTGACTGTAATAACTTGGCAGTAACCCAGACATGGCCCTCAGTGGCAGCACGAGCTGGAACTCCACCATGGTGACTCAGGTGACTAGGCTGGATACTCACAGAAGGCTACTCCTACTCCCCTGCATCTTCAGTTCCATCTTTTGTCATGATGCTCCAACTGTTCCACACTTACTTTCTCTTCTATGGATTCACCACATACTTGCACATTGTACTGGAGCCCACAGCAGGTGGGCCATGGGGCTGGCAGTTCTCTCAGTGACCTTCCCTGTCCTGACTGTCTAGTTTGGAGCCAAGCAGGTTTCTTAGTGTCTATAGGTAGGTAGGTGGTTAAAATAATGTTTAAATCCATTTTCCCTTCCAGCCCCTTAGTACCCATCCATAACAACTCTGAGACTAATTAGTTATTATCAAATGCCTAGGTCGTAGATTCTCATTCCCTGACTAGATCATAACTTAATTAACCCATTTAAACCAGCCTATTATCTACCATGGTTAGTTACCTTTCCTTCAGTCTTAGTCAACTTCTTCCCTTGTGTCTCCTCAGTGTCTCCATGGTGGTTTATATCCCTCTTCTAGGTTTGTTTCCCAGCTCTCTCTATGTATCTCTTTTGTCTCATAATATTTACCAGAATGCAGTCTCTTCTTGTCAATGTTCCACCTTCTATTTCCTGCCTCAGCTCATTGGCCATTGTCTTTTTTTTTTTCCTATATTTTTTTTATTTACATTCCCAATGATTTCCCCTTTCCCAGTTCCTCCCTCCCTGAAAGTCCCATAAGCCCCCTTCCCTCCCTCTGTTCCCCATTCAACCCCCTCTCCATTGTCTTTTTTTATTGGCAAGTGATGTTTATAAGTGATTCCCTCTTTATATATATATATATATATATATATATATATATATATGAACTGCTCTCATTAATTGTGAACCTATTTGGAAGGAAAATTTGGTCAAGTTCACTATCTTTTCTTCTTTTTTTTATTATTTTCTTTATTTACACTTCAAATGTTATCCCCTTTCCCGCTTTGCTCTCCAAAAACCCCCTAACCCATCTCCCCTCCCCCTGTTCACCAACCCACCCACTCTAGCTTCCCTGTCCTAGCATTGCCCTATACTGTGTCATCCATCTTTCTCAGGACCAAGGGCCTCTCCTCTTTTGATGTCCAACACGGCCATCCTCTGCTACACTTGCAGCTGGAACCACGGATCCCTGAATATGTATTCTTTGGTTGGTGGTTTAGTCCCTCAGAGCTCTTGGGTTACTGGTTGGATCATATTGTTGTTCCTCCTATGGGGCTGTAAACCCCTTCAGCTCCTTGGGTCCTTTCTCTGTCTCCTCCATTTGGGGACCCTTTGCTCAGTCCAATGCTTGGCTGTAAGCATCTGCCTCTGTATTTGTCAGGTTCTGGCAGAGCTTCTCAGGATACAGCTATATCAGGCTCCTGTCAGCAAGTGCTTCCCTCTACAGTAGTTCTGTGGATTCCACAGCACATGATGTGGCAGCAGATATTCCTCTGTGTTCTGCCTGCCTGAACTCTGCCGTGGTAGGCAGGCTCTGGCTATCTCTCCTGACCTGTATCAAGTGGTACGGTGTATGATGGTGGATGCATTTGGTTCATGCAGTGCTGGAGAGCTCGCCCTGGTGGTGAGGATAAGGGAGAGCCTGGAGTGTAACTAGCTCAGCTACCAATCAAGCCCAGATCCAGGATTTGAGTGTCCCATCCCCAAATTCACATCATCTGTGAACTGTTGGATGTGTGAAAGGATCATTCTGCCTGCAGATCCAGTGCTACAGGATCTCCATGACATATAACCAGGAAGAGTCCTCGGGACAATCCAATGTTGATGGTGTCACAGAAGCCGGAGACCTCAAATCAGACCAATGACTCATTACAATGAACATTTGCAAATGAAGATGTGTTTACAGAGGGATACATTGCAGGATACATAGTGACATAACACAGTTTCCATGACAAATGTATAACAACCAATATTAGATTTTTTTTAAAAAAAAATCTGGTATACATCCTGGAAAAAGACAGTCTCTTCAACATGTTTATTTTGTTTGTTTGTTTGCTTTGTCTGGGGGGAGGTTGTAAGTGTGGAGAGGACATGCGTGGGACTATGTGCATGATGTGAAACTCACCAAGAATCAATAAATAGTTATTTTAAAATAAACCAGGAAAACTCCTACAGTTTTTTTGCAGGAAAAAATAAGCAATATTTAAAAAATAATAATTCAGGAAACAGTAACTGAGAAAGAAAATAACTAGGAAAGTGAAAGACTTGTCAGATAAAAATTTTAAAACATTGAGGAAAGAGGATGTTGAAGGAGACTCCTCTGTTGAGAGTTTTTTTTATCTCTATACCCCATTTTGAAAATAGGGTTATATGATTTTTTGATTTTAACTTCTTGATCTTTTTATGCTCTCCATTGGTTAGTGAAGTTCTTTTCCCAATCTGTATGTTGTTGTTTTGTCCTACTGACAGTGTCCTATGCCTTAGAGAAGCTTTTGAGTTTCATGAGTTCCCATTTGTCAATTGTTGATCTTAAAACCTGAGCCATTGATGTTCTGTTCAGTTAATTGCTCCAGAGTTAATGAGTTCCAGGCCCTTTCCCACATTCTCTTATATTAGATTATCTGGTCTTATGTTGAAGTCCTAGATCTACTTAGACTTACCCAAAAAATACACCCCACAGATACTAAGAAGTTAAGCAAGAAGGAAAGCCCAAGTGAGGATGCTTTAATCCCTCTTAGATGTGAGAACAAGATAATCATGGGAGGCAGAGGGAAGAAAGGACCTGGGTGGTAAAGGGGAATATGGGTGTAGCTCAGGTATGGAGGATACTCAGACAGAGACAGGAGAACGGCCCAAAGGGCCAAGAGAATGAATGGAAATATACAGATGCTGGGGGGGGGTGTAGGAATGGACAGAACTTATAGAAAGTCTCAGAGACCTGGGATAGGGGTTACTCCAATAACTCAACCTTAGCCAAAATACTGAACTTGAATACTGAATGCCAGGTTCAGATGGAACCTGAAGAGACCTCCTCCAGTAGTTAGACAGGACCCCCAGGGGAGGGACAGGGACATCAATCCACCCACAAAATTTTTGATCCAAAACTATTCTTGTCTAGAAAATAAAATAAAATAAACAAAAAAAAATAAAAAAGTACAAAAAAAAGAGAGAGAGAGACGAAAATAGAGCAGAGAGTGACATAACGGCCTACCAGTGACTGGCCTAACTTGGGATCTATCCCATGGTTGGACACCAGTCCCTGACACTATGTTGTACTTGCAGACAGGAGCCTAGCATGGCTATCATCTGAGTAGCTCTACCAGCAGCTAACTGAGACAGAAGCAGATACAGTCAAACACTGACCTGTGGCTAGGGACCCTAATGGAAGAGTTAGGTGAAAGATTGAAGGAACTGAAGGAGATGGGAACTCCATAGGAAAACTAAAACTTTCAACTAATCTGGACCTCTGGGAGCTCCCAGAGACTGAGCCACCAACCAAAAAATATATCACTGCACAAAGTCCAACTTTAAATAGATCAAAGACCTCAACATGAGACTCGATACACTGAACCTGATAGAAAAATATTAGGGAATACCCTGGACTCATTGGCACTAGAAAACACTTTCTGAACAGAGCACATTTTGCATAGTTACTAAGATAGCAATTAGTAAATGGGACCACATGAGATAGAAAAGTTTCTCTCCAGAAAAGGGCATCATCAGGGCAAAATGGCAGCTTATAGAATCTACAAAGATTTTTAACCAGCTACACATATAATAGAAGGCCAATTTCCAAATTTTATAAAGAACTCAAAAGACAATATCAAAATAAAAAAAAACTACATTATAAAGATGATTTTTAAACTCGGTGCAGATCTAAACAGAGAATTCTCAGAAGAGGAAACTCAATTGGCTGAGGAACTTTTAAACAAATGTTCAAAATCCTTAGTCATCAGGGGGATGCAAATCAAAATAGCTTTGTGATTTCATCGTTCACCAGTAAGTATGACTAAGATAAGTAAAACAAATTAAAGCTCGTGCTGGCAGGGTGTGGAATAAAGGAAGCACACTCATCTATTGCTGGTGGACTTGCAAACATGTACTGCCACTAAGAAAATCAATATGACAATTCCTCAGGAAAATGGAAATAGATCTACCTCAAGGTCTAGCTATCCCACATTTAAGCATATAACCAAACATGCTTCATACTACTGCAGAAACAATTAATTGTTCAAACATGTTCATTGCTGCTCATTTCATAAAAGCCAAAAGCTGAAAACAACCTAGATGTCTGTCAATGGATTAATGGCTAAAATAAATTTGGTACATTTATGTAATGGGATATTACTCTGAGGTTTAAAAAATGAAATCAGGATACTCACCAATAAATTGGAAAATAGAAAAAAAATCATGTTAAATGAGGCAACCAAGACCCAAAAAGACAAATACGTTATTTGCTTATATGTGAATGTTAGATGTTAAGCCAAAGTTATGTACAATCCATAAATCACAGAGCATAGGTATAGGGAAAGGAATTATTAGGGAAGGAGAATGGAATAATTATGGATTAATGAGAGTCAAGAGTGTAAATATCAAACATGGATGAGGCATAAAGAGGGGGACTGTGGCAGGAATATGAAGGAAAGTTAAAAATTAAGAACCATTTGATATACTGTACAGTACGAATTAATACAGTATTAATACAGTATTATTGTTTTCTGTTCAATATGTACAGTAGTATGGATACTACTGCCTAATACAGTATTAAGGTGATCTAAGTCAAATCTAAGCCAAATGACAAAGGACAAAAAGGCACAACTGAATAAATCTCATCATCAAATCAAGCTGCAGGACAAGGAATTGTTCACATCTAATGAAATTATTAGCCAAAGAGATTCGAAGGGAACCCCCAACAGCATAGGATGCTTCAAAAGCTACAGTTTGCTGCCTACAAACTGACAGCAAGGACACATTGCTTAACACAAATCCTTCACAATTCATTCAACAAAGAGAAGATGGGCTAATGCCTACGTAGAATATCACCACTGCTTGATAGTGATCTTGATACTAGTAGGTTCTCTGCAGGCTACCAAAGGAGAAATATCAATAATCTAGCTGCAAACACACTGATGTACAATGATATTCTATCTTGAAAGGATGGCATGACATTTGTGGGACTTAAAGAACACTCTGGGAGAGGAGATAGGGAACTTGGAGGAGTGGGGGGAACTATACTCAGAATGGATTACAGAAAATAAATCTTTTTTCAATAAAAGAGAAAACAGAGAAATAAAAAATGGTTTTGAAATTTGTCAGAAGGGCCAAAGACCAGTTGCATGGAAGAACTAGAGTTGGATCTGATATATGTATATTTATGTGTATGTATTATATTATATGATTATATGGATATATATGGACTTATATATTTATATATAAAACTGTAGAAAGTTATAGATAAATATACATATATAATATACATATATGAAAATTTTAAAGTTTAAATTTAAGCAATGAAGCTTTATATAAGAGTGAAAATCTATATGGGTTTCTACATTTATATTTTTTATATAATCCATGTGATGTGATAAAACCACAAATCCATATTTAAGAATTTTATGCACCTTTTAGAGCAATGAAAGGAAATCTATAAGTTTCTTGAGAAGGAGCTGATATTGTCATGGAAATTACACATTTTGTCTTACTAAGAAAGTGTAAAGCATCATCTTACAACATTGTTGTTTAAGTGGTTCAAGATATATTTACATAAAATTCAGGGTCCTATATTCCAATTGTAATATAGCTTAGCAATCAAAACGTTCAAGGTCCTTTCCTAGCCTATGAAACTACAAATTTCATAAGATGAAGGCTTGTAAGACCGAAGATAATTTTTTGTAAACTTTTAAATCCATGTAACCCATAAGAGTGATTAAGAATGTAATTGTAATAACTCTTACTATAAAAATTCTTAAATCGTCCTTCAAAAATTATTCTTATTTTTTCAGTTCTGATCATGCTTGATTTAGCACACATAAAGTGGACTAAATAATTGTTCCATGTTTACAACTATGAAGTAAACAATCAAAACCCTGTAATAATGGAAATATGGAATATGATCAAAATCAGTATGTTAAAGAAATAAAGAAAAAACAAAAGAAGAAAATAGTTTTCTGAAGGATAAAATAATACTGAGAGAGGAATTAGAATATCTCTAGTAAAGGCTATTAAAGAATGTGAAACCACCTAATGTCTCAGTTATTTTCCAGTAAAAACAATGTCCACAACTATTGGCATCATGTTTTTATACACTGTGTAAAGTTTATCCTTATGTTATTCAAATGCTGATTTCTCTGCCCTCAAATCTTGTTTCAATCTGACACAGCATTGCAATGCTTATACCAGGAATCTACTGTCTGAAGTTTGTGTAAACAGTTCTTACCATTTATTCTCTGCCTTGTCAATAAATGCTGATCACCCAATGGCTGGGCAGAATAAAGAAAAGGGCAGGATGTCTCCCAAGGAGCAGATGGAGAGAGGGACAAAGGGAGAGAGGAAGAAAGGCAGAGAGGGAGATTCAGATCAGTGAGGAGGATAGAGGATTTGGAGCTGTGAGGAAGGCATCATACAGAGATCATGGAAACACTCCTGAAGCCCAAAGAGCCAGATCAATGATAATATGCAAGTATCATAGGCTGAGGCCGAGAGGTAGACATATTACCCCAGATGGCAAAGGTTGATCATTTAAATACTCAGCTATTGAGGTGCAGTAATTTACTGCTACATTAATATTAAGGAAACTTCATTTACACAAGATAACATGTATAAATTAAAGGAAGGCTTCTAACGGAGACTTGCTTATTGTTTCAGGGGTTTGCTTAATGACTACTATGCCAGGGAACAGGGTCACAGCCAGGCATGAAGCTAGGATAGTAGCTAAGAACTTACATGCTGACCCTCACAGGGCAGGGAGGGGGGGGGAAGAGGGGGGGAAAGAGGGGAGAGAGAGAGAGAGAGAGAGAGAGAGAGAGAGAGAGAGAGAGAGAGAGAGAGAGAGAGAGAGAGAACAGTACAGCTCCTATTACGTCTTCAAGAATTCCACCAACTAAGAATCAGACATTCAAATTAATGAATATATGCAGGGCTATCCTCATTCAAAAGTCAGAAATGAACATCTTCATATGTACGGCGTTAGGACCTAGAGGACAAAGCAATATTTAAGAAAAGGAATGGTACTCCATTCTAGCCTTGTCTGCTTATTTGGATATAGCAGAATTTAAGATGAAAAAAATATATACTCTAGAGAAATGAGCCATGGAAATGAGTTTAAATTTTGATAATTGTGCATTGAAAAGTCATTATAAGGTGATAAGACTGACCTTTAAGTAGGGGATTCTTATATTTTGTGGGCAATGCATTTAAAAGAGAGATGAGAAGAAGGACGATAAGCTAATTGAGAAGTGGCACTCTCTAAACAATATGGATTGGCATGCAATGTAAGTCACAGCAAGAAAATAGGGCCTAGAAACGTCCATGACTCATCTGTTATCCTTTATAGAGTAATAGACACAGCTGTGATGCCTCTGTTGCCATTAACAGAGTGATGGGAGAGAATGATGTGAACATAAAACTGAAGTTTGGATTTCAGTGACTAGATGGCTTATGGGATCACAGTGTCATTTTAGAGAGAGAAATCAATGATGTTAAAAAGCTGAGCATTGTGAAAGTATGTACTTGATGTATTTAACAGTAGTTTCTGTGTACCATTTTAGCAAAGGTTAAGCAGAGATTAAAAAATCCAGATACTATTGTGGATGCTGAGAAGTGCTTGTTGATGAGAGACTGATATGGCTGTCTCCTGAGAGGCTCTTACAGAGCCTTACAAATACAGAGGAGGGTGCTCACAGCCAACTCTTAAACTGAGCACAAGGTCCCCAATGGAGTTGGAGAAGGGACTGAAGGAGCTGAGGGGGTTTGCAGCCCCATGGAGGGAGCAACAGTGTCAACAAGCCAGACCCCCCGGAGCTCCTGGGGAGTGGACCACTAACCAAAGATTACACAAGGCAGGACTCATAGCTCCAGCCACATATGGGGCAGAGGATGACCTTGTTGGACAGCAGTGGGAAGAGCTGCCTTTGGGCCTGATTGTGTTTCAATGCACCAGAGCAGGAGAATGCCAGGGCAGGAAGATGGGAGTGCATGTGGAGGAGCACCCTCATTGAGGCAGGAGGAAGGGGGATGGGATGGGGGGTTCTGAAGGAGAGACCTGGAAAGGGGAAATCATTTGAAATGTAAATAAAGAAAATACAGAATAAAACAAACAGAAAAAGAAAAATCTTAATACTGATAAAAATTATAACAGTGATGGGTTGGGAAATGATGTCTAGGATTAGGAAATTGTTCACATATTGAGGTTGCCTATTTTCTTTCTTATCTCTTTCAAAAGCATATATAGCTCTCTCTCTAAATTCTCTTTGTATTCATCTTGACAGTACTTTGTCTTATTTTTTATGCATGATCACTAAATAATTACCACAAACTTTATTTATTTATTTATTTATTTTTTATTAAGTTTTTTTTAATTTACATTCAAAATCATTTCCCCTTTCAAATTTCCTCCCTCCCCGAAAGTCCCATAAGCCCCCTTCCCTCCCTCTTTATCCCATTCAACCTACTCTCACTTCTCTGTCCTGGTATTCCCCTACATCCAGTTTTTCCAGGACCAGGGGTCTCTCCTTCCATCTTCTTGGAAATCTATTGATATGTGAATTGTGTCTAGGGTATTCCAAGATTCTGGGTTAATATCCTCTTATCAGTGACTGCATACCATGTGTGTTCTTTTGTGATTGGGTTACCTCACTAAGGATGATATTTTCAAGTTCTGAACATTTGCCTAGGAATTTCGTGAATTCATTGTTTTTAATTGCAGAGTAGTATTCCATTGTGTAAATATACCACATCTTCTGAATCCATTCCTCCATTGAGGGACATCTGGGCTTTTTCCAGCTTCTGGCTATTATAAATAAGGCTGCTATGAACATAGTGGAGCATAAGTGTCCTTATTGCATGCAGGTAAAGCCTCTGGGTATATGCCCAGGAGTGGTATAGCTGGATCCTCCGGGAGTGTCATGCCCAGTTTTCTGAGGAACTGCCAGACTGCTTTCCAGAGTGGTTGTACCAGCTTGCAATTACACCAGCAGTGGAGGAGTGTTCCTCTTTCTCCACATCCTCGCCAACAACTGCTGTCTCCTGTGTTTTTGATCTTAGCCATTCTGACTGGAGTGAGATGGAATCTCAGGGTTGTTTTGATTTGCATTTCCCTAATGACTAAGGATGATGAACATCTCTTTAGGTGCTTCTCAGCCATTAGATATTCTTCAGGTGAGAACTCTTTGTTTAGCTCTGTTCCCCATTTTTTAATAGGGTTACTTGCCTCTCTGCAGTTTAACTTCTTGAGTTCTTTGTATATATTGGATATTAGCCCTCTGTTGGATGTGGGGTTGGTAAACATCATTTCCCAGTTAGTTGGTTGCCGCTTTGTGAAGAACCTCTGGGGGAATCAGTATCCTGGACCTCAAGCTGTACTACAGAGCAATAGTGTTAAAAACCGCATGGTATTGTTACAGTGACAGGCATGTAGATCAATGGAACAGAATTGAAGACCCAGAAATGAATCCACACTCCTATGGTCACTTGATCTTTGACAAAAGAGCTAAAACCATCCAGTGGAAAAAAGATAGCCTTTTCAACAAATGGTGCTGGCTCAACTGGAGGCTAACATGCAGAAGAATGCAAATTGACCCATTCTTATCTCCTTGCACTAAGCTCAATTCCAAGTGGATCAAGGACCTCCACATAAAACCAGACACACTGAAACTAATAGAAAGGAAACTAGGGAAGAACCTTGAACATATGGGCACAGGGGAGAATTTCCTGAATAGAACTCCAATAGCTTATGCTCTAAGATCAAGAATTGACAAATGGGTCCTCATTAAATTGCAAAGTTTTTGCAAGGCAAAAGACACTGTCAAAAACACAAACTGTTTAAAACTTAAAGACAAGCTCATTTTAAAATATTTTGGAGCTGTTTAGGAAGTTAATGAAAACAGTCTCTATATAGTTCCCAGTATCCATTTTATAGTTTAATTGCAGGTTCTTTCAGTCAGCAATATTTAGGTATTACAATGTCAAGTCACTGCTAATAAGGGCACATTTATATCTACTGAATAAAATTCAAAGTATGTTGTGATACAAAAGACTGAAGTTGAAAACTTGTTCCAGGAGAAGTTGGGATGGGATAGGGGGTTTTCAGAGGGGAAACAAGGAAAGGGGAAAATATTTGAAATGTAAACAAAGCAAATACCTAATTAAAAAAGAACTGGCAAAAAAAGAAAAAAGAAAAAAAAAGCTTGTTCCATAGGAAATCACCTGGACTGATCATAAATTTCATGACGATCATAAAATTTCTTTGCTTATTGAATATTATGTCCACTTGATAAATCATTTGCATAATACATATCTTCTATAAAGCATGGAATTGATCTTTTTTTTAAAGTACGATTTGTCTAAATGAGACACCATCTGTTCTTATTGAATGACATATATTCTGGCAAACAGAAGCAACCTTTGAATTGTTAGGTTGACCTTTAATACAGCCACGGGTTGAAGTTCTAGATATCCAAAACTGGTGTGTGTGTGTGTGTGTGTGTGTGTGTGTGTGTGTGTGTGTGTGTGTGTGTGTGTGTTTATAACTATGAGACACTGTGGTAGATATATAACTGTTCTTCCATGAATTCTTATTATTACTACTTGTGAGTTTTGCTAAGCATTAAAATACGAGTAAATTGGCAGCATGATCAGATGGTGGAATGCTCTTCTGACTGGTTTGGCTATGGAATTATTGTCAACTTCTCATTCTTTTTTAGTTTTTAGTTTTAGTTTTTTAGTTTTTAGTTTTTACTGTTTCCTCTTCTCGATCACTGTGAAAGTTCTAGGCAAACTAAACTAAATACGAATACACATTTTATATAGACTGACAAAGAAGTACTAATGATCCACAACTTTGGAAAGTTGTAGAAAGTTGTAGAGTCATTTCAACAATGGGCCAATTTAAAAATTCCTTTCATTTTCTAGTTTATTTTATTTTAAAATTTTCTTTCTACCCTTTTGAGATGCAAATTTTCTCACACCTTCTTGGTACTTTTACACTTTGGTTTTTCTTATGGGCCCAAGGTGTTTTCTTTGGAAATATGACCATCAAAGTTGATGGTACCTATTCCTCTCATCCTTTAAAAGAGCTAATCATAGAGTATATAGTGTAAAGGACTTCATTCAGCTCTTACCCACTTATTTTGCTCCAGTGTGATCTCTATCACAATAGTCTGAAGAAAAAAAAAGTTCTTCTTTAGTGTTAACTCAGAGGAAAATTACGTCTGACAATATAAACAACATTTATTAATTAAAAGGTGAAATTTAATTTTCTATCTAGCACATGAACTTAAAGTTTAAAAATGATATACTCTCTAAAGAAAGTTCTTATATTTATCAAAAATATATGTTTTCCTTTCCTGAAAATGAGGTTCTAGCTAAACATATATCAGGAAGAACATGAAGGTTGTTGCATCTGTAAACTGATGAATTCGTAAATGTGATCTTTTTTTTTTAACTTTTTATTTGTTATTCTATTTATAAGGACTGAAGGAGCTGAATGAGTTTGCAACCCCATAGGAAGAACAATATCAACCAACCAGAGCTCCTAGGGACTAAACCACCAGCCAAAGAGAACACACGGAGGGAACCATGACTCCATCTGCATATGTAGCAGAGGATTGTCTTATCTGGCATCAATGGGAGGGCAGGCCATTGGTCCTAGTAAAAGAAAACTTTGAATCAGTGAAAGAAAAATCTGAATCAGCAGAGTTCTGAATAATAGTTCTTTACATTTCTTGACTATAGGAAATAATTTTTCTCTGTCTCTTTGCTTTATAATACAGGAATATTATGACCTGGATCTTTATAACTCTCTTGTTTTATATATAGTAGACAATGTTTAATAAATGAATAATCCTTAAATTCAGTTTTAGCCACTGTAATCAAAAGTCTACTTTCAGTTTTTTAAAACAAGCAATTTATGTTATTCAATATTGAATTATGTGAATTTCCACAAAACTAAGAGTTTACTATTGAAAGATTGAATTAGTAAGCCACATATTGAAGAAATCAATTTAATGATATTTATAATGATGATAAGTAATAATAAAACCTTATAATATGCTATAATGATAAAATAAATTTGCACAATATTTACCTCCTCCTTCTCCATAAAAAATAAAGGCAACGCAGTAGATGTATTTGTGAAAGAAGTGCGGAAAGATAGTGCACCAATTGAGTGTGTGAGAAATGGAAAGCCTGTAACATTATGGCAATGTAGACAGCAAAAAAAGTCCCATCAGCAACTGTACTTAAATTTGTGGACCAGGACATTCACTGCTACAGGTTAAAGGATAAAAAGAACAGTGTTAAAAGCTATCATTAATGGAGAATACAGTGTTACTAGACATAAGAGTGTCATACTGTCCCTCCCAGATCTCAATCCCAATTAACTGAACTACCTGCAGTCTATAAGGTAGCTATGCTCAAACAAAGGGATTCACTGTGCCTGTCTCCTAACCCAGAGCTCAGGCTTCCTTAACTGAGAACTAAAGAATTCAGAGCCCAAATCAGGGGAATAAAGCTGGTGCAAAACTCAGACCATCTTGAGAACAGAAGCCTCACACTATCTCACTCCAACACCCCCTCATGGTAGCAGAGGAGATAGAAGCCATTGGAAATCATATAGACATAGCAGTGAAGTTGAGATTCCAGCACCTGAACAGGGCCTGTAGAGGGAGAGACAGGTGGTTCAGCTCAGCAGAGAAGGATTCATCCTCAGGGCCTTACAGATCCAGACATCCTCATCTTCTCTATTAGCCACGCTTACCTCCAACCACAGAAGAGCACTGCACTAAGGAACATGCACACCTGTCCCTCCTTTTTGTTGATGATGGTAATGCTATAAACCTATTGTAACTGAAATAATGATGGTATGAAGCTCCAGTGGGGAATAGCTTGCTTTAGCAAAGCCCAAAGAAAAGTCCTCTGGGATCCAGTTTCTTTGCATCAATACACCCACTCCTATAAAGTAGCCACAAAGTGAATGGCCCCACTCACATTTTATTAAGTGTCATACCTAATTGAACACTAGACTGTTTCTTCTCAAAAACAGATAGACTAGGTGATCCTGTTCTGCATTTAAAATTATTGATTAAAGCTGAATAAATTTATAGACATTGCACTCTTGGGGCATAAGGGCCAAACATCAGATAGCCCTCCAAAATGCTACCCTAAAGGAACCCTTTAGCATTCTCTGTGAAAACCAGATTATAAAAGAAGTTTACTCAATTTACCAAGATAAGTGGAAACACACTCCAATAAAAATAAAAGTTCATTTTCAACAATAAAGTTAAAGATTAATCTTTGGAAATAAAATATAAAATACAGAGAATAAAATATACATCAAAATAAACCACTGAGAAATTAAGAAATAAGTTAGTTAGTTCTGAACAGATTTAAAACATGAGAGATGTTGCAATCACAAACTCGAACTCACAAGAAATACTTACATGAGTCCTAGTCAGGGAAATGAAAAGAACTTCTTCCAGAAGTTATTTTACTGTTCAAGATGGCTTTAGCTATCCTGATTTTTTTGGCTTTCCATAGGAAGTTGATAGCTGTTCTTTCAAGGTCTGTAAAAAAACGTGTTGGAATTTTGATGGGAACTTCATTGAATTCATAGATTAATTTTGGTAAAATGGCCATTTTCACTAGGTTAATTCTACCAATCCATGAGCACAGAAGATGTTTACATATTCTGATATCATCTTCAATTTCTTTCTTCAGAGGCTTGTGATACAGGTTCTTCTCATACAAGTCTCCTGATTGGTTAGAGTTATGCAAAGATATATTATCTGTGGCTATTGTGAAGGGTTTTGTTTCCCTAATTTCTCTGGTGTAAAAGAGGGCTACTGATTTCTTTGCATTAATATTGTATACTGCCAAATTGCTGAAGATATTTTTCAGCTATAAGAATTCTTTGGCAAAATTTTTGAGGTTGCTTATGTACCCTATCATATCATTCACATTTGACTTCTTCCTTTCCTGTTTATATCCCCATTGATCTCCTTTTATTGTCTTAATGCTCTAGCTAGGACATCAAGTACTATATTGAATAGATAAAGAAAGCATGGGCATCCTTGTCTTGTCCCTGAACTTAGTGGAATTACTTTAAGTTTCCCTCTGCTTAGTTTTCTCTTGTTTATGGGCTGATTATATATTGCTTTTAATATGATTAGGTATGCACTTTTTATCCTTGATTTCTCTGAGACTCTTAACAAGAAGGGGTGTTGGCACAACTTGAGACCCATTTCATGGGCAAGTACCAATCCCAGACACTATTAATGATACTCTGTTCCAGCAACTGACTGAAACAGATGCACAGATCCACAGCCTAACTTTGGAGGGAGCTCTGGGGCTCTTATGGAAGAGTTGGGAGAAGGAATGAGGGCCCCAAAGGGAATAGGAACTCCACAAAAAGACCAACAGTCAACTAAGCTGAACCCTTTGGGGCTCTCAAAGACTAAACGGCCAACCTGGGTCTGGACCAAGGCCCATGCGACATATGTAGCAGATGTGCACCTCAATCTTTATGTAGGTTTCCCACAAATGGTAGGAGGCTGTCACTAAAGCCATTGCCTGTCTGTTGAATCCTATCCCCCAACTTGGTTGCTTTGTCTAGCTGCAGTGGGACTTGCTGTGCCAGAGTAGGAAGATATTCAGGGTGATTGCACCTTCTCGGAGAAGAAGGGGAAAGGAGACAGGGGGAGAGTGTGTGTAAGGGGATGTCCTAGAGTGGGAGCAGTGGTGGGGTGTAAAATGAATGAGTAAGTAAATAAATAAAATAATAAATAAATAAATGTAAAAAAGAACCAAAAATTGAACACTACAAAAAAATAATAAAAGATGTTACTTTGTTTCCTACAAGAAAAAAAAATAAGTTACAACATATTACACATCCAGTCCCTTCTCCTCATGATCCGGGAACACTGTAAAACAGACAAAGAGAAAGATGGGTAGGAGTTGGAAGGAATGGAGGGCACCAGGAGAATAGGGCCCTTGGAATCTACTAAGCAGGGTCCATGTGCGTTCACAGAGACCAAATCAGGAAACCCAGGACCTGCACAGATCTGCACCAGTCCTCTACCTATATGCTATCACTGGTAAATTGGTGTTTTTATGGGCCTGTTAACAGAGTGAGTGGTAAGTGTCTTGCCTCCTCTTGAGACTCTTTTCCTCTCATTGGATTGTCTTGCCCATCCTTGATATGAGGGGTTCTGCTTTGTCTCATTGTATGCTGTTTTATTTGTTTTACCTATACTCTTTTGTAAGCCTGCTGTTTTCTAAAGAGGAAAAAGAGAGGGAGTGGATCTGAGGGAGAAGCGATGTGGAGGGTAGCTAGAAAATGTGGAAGGAGGGGAAAATGTATTTTATGATTGAAGGATCTATTTTCAGTAGAAATAATATATGTGTTTCCAAACTAAACGCTCAGACCTACACTAATAGCATGATATGAACTAACAGAGGCAGGTCAAAACTACCAGAAATAGTAACAACCAATATTTGGATTTAAAATATACAGTAGTATAGACTGAGTGGAAACCATAGTCATTCACAAAATATTCCACCGAACATTTGAAACGTGTTCTTACCAATCTGTGGAGCATTCTCAGGAAAACAGCATGGACAATGATAGAAACAACCTTCAACAAATCTTGAAAGTCAAAATAAAGTATCTTTAGAAATAAAACTAAAAATCAACAAGAGTGCAGTGGTGGGATGTCTCAATAGGGGACACATCCTGCAAAGTCTGACAACCCAATTTCAAAGCCTCTGAGCCATGTGGGAGGAGAGAGCCAGTTCTCCTACATCAGACTCTGAGCTCCACAGGTTTTCTCACACTCATGTGTACCCATGCACAACACACACACAGGCTCACACACACAGGCACACACACACACGCACACACACACACACATTTTAAATTAAATTAACAAAAAGAGTACTGGAACTCATGAAAATACTTTTGATATATCATTGAGTCCCTTAAGAAATGAAAAAAGAAATTTTTAAAAAATGATTAAATTTGAAAGAAGACAAAATTTGCCAAAGGAATCAACTTCCAGCTGCCACAAAGGAATTCAAAATGTAAGAATAAATCAGGCTAAATACTGGCAGAATAAAAGGAAAAGTGAAGACCAAAGAAAATAAATGGAGAAATTAAAAAAAAAGGAAAGAAGATCAATGAAAGGAAGAATTTTTCTTTTTCAAATATCAAGTCTAGTTGACAAGTATGTTAGACAGACTGAGCTCCAAAGATAAAATCAGGATACAAATGGAGATGCTGGAGCAAATATATATATTTGGTAGTTAGCAACTATTATGACCCATAAATCAACAAATCAACAAATGTAAAAGCCAAGAATCATATTCCTTTATACTCACAACCTAGCAAAATTGAAACATAAAACTATAAAACCTACACAGATTAGCAAACACATTGTAGAACTAGACCAGTAACAGAAAGTTTCTGATATTACACCAGACATATTTTTAATTTTAAGAAACACTTAAAGAAGAATTAATGCAGATTATTTTCACTTTCAAGATATCGCAGAACTTTTCTGTGTCATTCTATGAAACTATAACAAATTCTGAGATATAAACTATATATAAACTATAACAGATTCTGAGAGAATTAAGAAAGGGGAAAGAAGAAAACAACAATGAACACCCATGATGGACACAAATGGGGAATTCTCAGTTAAATACTAAGATATTGAACATCACAGCTCAGAAACTCACAAGGACCCATCATGATCAAGTAGGGTTAATCTAATCATGGAGTCCACCAAACTTAAAAGGAATTTCTCAAAACAGTCTTCTTCAGAAAATCAGAGGCTAGAGCAGTGGGCCAAACACACTTGAAGAGCTGAGTGCTGCCATCAAGACTTGTGATGCAACTCAGGACCTGAGTGGCCTGAGGCCTCCAGTGCTTGATAGACACCTTGATATAGTCATGTGCACCCCCCCACATAGAAATATAAGCATATACACAAAGGAAATGAATACTAATCCTTTAATAAAAGAGAAAAGTCAGAGAAGGATCCTATAATATGGAGAATGTATGCCCTTTCAAAGACCCATACTACATTGCCATTGTTGGATGCAATTTGGCAACAAAGAGAAAATAGATCCATTAAGTAATTTCTCCTTTGTTAATGTGGTTCAATGGAGTTCAGTCGGTTAGATAGATTGGAAGAAGCACAATCATAAACACTATCCTGCAAGGCATTAAAACTTAAAACACTCATTCCAAGTGAGCCAACTCATCAAGAGCTAATGAGTGGGGAAGGAACACATAGCAAATCCAATCCCACCTTTGCTCCATTCGTAATCACTATGCTATGTATGAATTTCTATCCAACTGCAACCAACTTGATATTTATGATTTGAATAGCAAGCAACCTTACACATGGTGATTCAGAAGCTCAAACTGTCATACGAGCAGTATCCAATTTTGTTTTAAAATTGAATAAATAGAAAGTGAAAGGAAGTGCTGACACACAGACTCAAGTTACAAGGACAGTGACATAGCAAAGGGATGGGAATTTGAGGACTTATATATTGCATCATCAAAAGCAATAAAAGGTTTAACAATGATAAGACATCTACCCTTCGCTCTGTAGACAAACTTGCTCTTGTGGCTATCTTAATAATACTGTCCTCCCAAGATAACTTTCTACAGATAAGAATATCAAACATGAGCCTACCTCCTGTGTGTTCACTTAACATGAGCAGTTTGATTTAACTCATAAAATAAACGCGTCTTAGAGGGTGTTTATGATATCTGTCTGGTCAAATCAGAGTAAGCCAGACACTGTAAATAAAATCTTGCTGTGTAGGCTATATCTTTATCAACAGAATTGTCATGACAAGGTTTCAAGACAAATAGCCCTAGTGAGATCATGAATGCCATTCTCATTCTCCTTGAGAACTTCAACATGATCTGAGTTGCTTTTCCTTTAGATTTATAAGAATTTCCACACCATCTAAAAGCACGTCAGTTGTTTTCAAGTAACTTAAACCCTTCACTCAGTTACTGCATGTGGAATATAATGCTTTATCATTGGGGAGAACATTTTGGTATCAGTTTCTTATCTTTTGCTTATTTCTAAGGTACATAAATTAAATTTTCTTTTTTATTTATGTATATATATATATATATATATATATATAGAGAGAGAGAGAGAGAGAGAGAGAGAGAGAGAGAGAGCAGGCACATGTGTGTGTGTTCATGTAGTGCTATGGTATGTGTTGAGGTCAGATCTCCTTCTACCACATAGATTCAGTAATAGAACTCAGGTAATAAAGCTTGGTGATAAGAGCATGTACACAATAAGACATCTTTCTAGATTTTATTTTTATTATTTTATGTGTTTGACATTGATGAAAGAGATTGTATAACAGTTAAAAAAAAAGAACCTGCTTTTAAACTATTTGGTCAGGTGTGATGGTGCATCAAGCCTCTTAGGAAGCAGAGACAAGTGAAACTCTTTGAGTTGTAGGATATTTTGGGTTATATAATTTGTCCCTACTAAGGATGATGATGATGATGATGACAAAAATTTTTAAGAAAAATATGTAGTCAGGGCATAGAAACATGACTCAGTCAGCAAAGTCACATTCTATAGCACCAGCAGAAAAACTTGAGTTCTAATCTCTCACCTTTGTAAACAAAAAGTTGTTGTGGTAGTGAATACCTGTTGTATAAGGAATAGAGAGATCTCTGAAATTTGTTAACTAAGTAAGGTTAGCTAAATAAATGAGGTTGAATGAAAGAGCCAATCTTCGTTAATCTTTCTTCTTCCTCTTCCTCTCCTCCTCCTTCTTTACCTCCTCCTCCTTTTATTTAAGACAGAAAGCAATGGAGGAAATGCTTGAAAGATGTGAGTTCAGCCTCTGACCTCAACACATACACATGAACACAAGAATGCATTCATTAACAATTTAAAGATAATCTTAGAAAACACTTAAATGCATCTTGTTGTATTAAGAAATGAAGTCACAAACTTCTCTTGGGGTATTTTAAGCAAAAACGAACCCAAATTTGAACTCTCTACTTCTCTCCTGTGTCTCCTGTTTGCCTTACAGGCCAAACTATAGAATAAGCGATCTCCGTATCTAGATCTACCTGAAAATTTTCTGATGTCTGATTGTGCCTGTGTCTTTCTTGCTACCCTTAGGAAAGAGATTTGCTTTGCACTTATTGAGCAGCATAAAAATCATGACATGAGAGGGGATGAACAAGTCTTCCCAGAAATCTGTAATAGAGTTTATGAGGGAGGAGGTTATATCACCTCTATGAACTAATGCAGAGCAGTAAACAAAACCCAAACATTAGCCTGTATTCACAGGTCAGGCTGATTGCAACATTTATAGGTGATATTTATAGTATAAATTTGCTTCCAGCCTCTTGAATGCTTTCAGCATGTACTTACTACAACTCAGAGACATTACATTGAGGCAAGGAAATGGAAAAGAAGATAATTTAGGATTAAAGCTATGCATTATTTAGGTTCTAGGAGCTGAATCCATAGAAAATCCAAGGCAGGTAAGATCAATTTTTATATTGTTCTTTTAATGACAGTTTAATCTTAGACTGCACACGTGATGAGGTGAAGTCTGTATTCCATGAACTAAAGTGTATTATGAACTTGACTGTGAGATACAAAAAAAAGTTCTGTCATTTCAGTTAGGGTCAAGGGACATTTTTGTAAAATTATTGACTACAGCAATAATTGTAATAAGTATGTAGAACAGATACACACATATACTTAAAAACTCCACATGTACAAATTAATTTGAAATCAACTACAAAGCCAGAGATAATAAATTACATAGTGCTTGCTTACTGAAAGGTATTTATTAAGAAAAACTACATATATGACTTTTAAATTAACTTTATTTGCTCGGTTAAGACTTCATCTGTTAATAAACCAATTTTTACAAAACTTTAACCAAAGAACATAAATTATAAGGCTATAATCCATGAACTGTCACAAAATCAATAAGATTACATAAGCCTCAAAATTTCTTATGTCCCCAACACATTCCTGAGTTTCATTTGCAACTCCTATACGTCCAAACCAAATTGAAAAAAAAGTCTCTTAAACAGCTCTTCTTTTCTTTTATCCTAATATAGATTAAATTTTTGAGTCTGGCGTACAGTGCTGACAATTATCTAGAGACAGTCATTTCCTTTTGAATTGTATAGTGTTTATTACCATATGTCTATCGGTTGTTGAGCTACCATTTCATAATAAACCAATTCTACAATTAATGAATATTTTGTGTTTCAACTTGCTGAAAATGACTAGGGTATTTTGGATATTTTGTATTGAGTACATGGCAAAGTTCTGTGGAATTTTTAGACCAAAATGGGTGTTCATATTTTGGATTTAAAGAAAGTTAAATAATCTTCAATAAAGTGATTGTGCTGATTCATAAACAGTTGCTGTGTAAGAAATGCTTACTGTTTTCTTTGCTTCAATGACTTTTACAATGAATGAGAGACAGTAGCCGTATGGATCTTAACTGAGTTTCCATGATGATAAATATAGCTCAATCATTTACTCCTGCTTATTGGCAATTTTAAAACCCTGTTTGACACCAATCCAGCCACAACACATATCTACAGTCTGTTCTGCATGTAAACTATGCTAGGGAAATGGTAGCACAAAGCTGGAGGGAGTTACCTACATGTCCACGGATGAAACCCATACCAGACACAGTTTATGTGAGAAAGAAAATGAGACTAGATAGCCCTGGGACCTAGGGTAAAACCAGATACTAATGGTCTAAATGATAATAGCAATACAATAACTCCTGATGATATTCTGATGTACTCATTGCTAAATGCCTCATTCAGCCTTCATCAGAGAAGCTTCCTCCTGCAGCAGATGGGAACAAATGCAAATACCTACAGCCAGACATTATGGGAAGAGAGATAGAGACAGAGAGAGATAGAGAGAGATACGGAGAGACAGAGACAGAGATATTGATTAGAAAGACACAATTCTAAATAAAATGACTTTGTCAAATACCTTCTCTAGGAGCTCAGAGAAATCTGGTGAAGAAGCAGAAAAAGTGTAATATCTAGAGAAGATGGAGGATTCCATGAGAACATGGCTCACTAAATAATAATAACAACTCAGAGAGACAGAATCAGCAAGTGTGGACTTTTAGGAGTATGCACAAAATCTTCTGCATATGGCTTTCAGCTTAGTATGCTTACGAGATGCCTGGTTGGATGAAGGAGTATGTCACTGTTTACTGTGCTTCCTCTTGGGGCTCTTTGTGCGAATGGTTTACCTTGCCCAACTTTTATGAGACTGTTTATAATTTAACCCATTATATTTTATTATGTATTGTTTTGTTGTTATCTCTTACAAGCCTATTCTTTTCTAATATTTTTCATTAATTTATTTACTTATTCACTTCACATCCAGGTCACAGCCTCCATCTACTATGAGCCACCCCTCTCACAAGGCTTCTCCCTCAATCCCCACTTCTCCTTCACCTCTGAGTTTCAGTCAGTTTCTTGGTTGAACCTCACAGAGGACAGTTGTGCTATGCTCCTGTCTGCAAACATAACAGTATGTATCATTAATGGTGTCAGAGATTGGTTGTTGCACATGGGATGGATCTCAAGTCAGGCCAGTCATTCTTTAGCCATTCTCTTATTCTCTGCTCCAACTTTGTCCCTGCACATGTTTTAAGCAGGAGAAAATTTGGGTCAAAAGTTTTGTGGGTGTGTTGGTCTTCTTATTCCTCCACTGAGAGTTCTGCCTCACTACCTGAGATGGTCACTTCAGACCACTCTATATTCCACACTGCTAGAGAAACCCTGGGGTTTCCCCTATGTCCCACATCTCTGGCATGTCCTAGACAAGCTCAACCTCCTACCAATTCCCATTTACTCTCCTGGACATGCATGGTATATACTCTCTTATAAATAGATATTAGCCATAAAGTACAGGATACCCACGCTACAATCCATAGATCCAAAGAAGATAAACAGTATAAGGGGGGAAACAGGATAGGGTAGGGGGGGAGGGGAAAATGATCTGATATTGGGTCGGGGGAAAAGACTGAAGGCCTGAGGGCCAGCAGAAAGTACAGAAACAGGCAACTTCAGGAGGTAGAAGATTGGAGGACCCTCCAGAATGTACCAGAGACCTGGGAGGTAAGAGACTCTCAGTAGTCAAAAGGAGGTACCATAGATGAAATGCCCTACAGTGGGAGGAGGGAACTTGTAGGGCCCACCTCCAGCAGAGAGACAGGGCATCAAATGAGGGAGGGGCTTGTCATTCCACAGTCAAAACTCTGACCCATAATTATTCCTGTCTGGAAGAACTACAGGGATGGAAATGGAGAGGAGCCTGAGGAAAAGAAGGACCAGTGACAGGCACAAAATGGGATTCAGCTCAAGGGTGGGTCCCAAGGCTGGACACTATTACTGAGGCTAAGAAGCACTCACAAATAGGGACCTATCAAGACTGCCCTCTGAAATACCCAACAAGCAACTGAAAAAGTCAGATGCAGATATTTGTATGCAACCAATGGACAGAAGCTACAGACCTCTGTGGTTGAATTAGGGAAAGGCTGAGGAGGAGGAGGGTGACCCTGTAGGAAGACCAGCAGTCTCAATTAACCTGGACCCTGGAGATCTCTCAGACACTGGACCACCAACCAGGCAGCATACACCAGCTGATATAATACCCTTAATATATATACAGAAGAGGACTGCCGGGGGTCTGGGTTCAGTCAGAGAAGATCCACCTAACCCTCAAGAGACTGGAAGCCCCAGGGAGTTTAGAGGTCAGGTGGGCTGGGGGTAAGGGTGGGGACATTCTCATGGAGAGAGGGGGGCAGGGAGGAGGTATGGGATATGGAATAGTCGGAGGGTGGACCCGGAGGGGAATAAAATCTGTAGTGTAAAGAAAAAGAAGAAAAGAACGAAAGAGAAAGAAAGAAAGAGAGAGAGAGAGAGAGAGAGAGAGAGAGAGAGAGAGAGAGAGAGAGAGAGAGAGAAAGAGAGAAAGAAAGAAAGAAAGAAAGAAAGAAAGAAAGAAAGAAAGAAAGAAAGAAAGAAAGAAAGAAAGAAAGAAAACAGAAATGAGAACCCCCACTGGAGGATATTTGAATCTTACTCAGAAGGGCAAATAAAATAGTCATTGGAAGTAGACAGAGGGAACTGGATGGGAGAGGGGCTGGAGAGGAGAACGGAGTGGAGATCAGATATAGCGAGAGTTATTTTTCTAATAGGAGACAAAAAGGGAGTAGATGAGGATTGGAGAGGAGATAGGGACAAACTGGGAAGAGAAATGGAAGGGAAACTATAATCAAGATATATTGTATGAAAAAAGAATATATTTTTAATAAAGGGAAAAATGAAATTAGAAAGTAAAAAAAGTATAAAATAAAATTCTGATATTTCTGTTCAATATTGTCTATTTTCTGTTTGGCTTATATTTTTCTTTTTAGTTAATTGTTTTGTATGAATATCAGTACTCTCCCTTGATCGTCTGTATCAGAGTTTTTTTTTTTTAAATAAAAATAGCTTTTCATATTCTTGACATAATTCCAAAAGTGGATCAGATCTGACTTTAGTATATGCTTCTTTCTCCTTGCACACATCGGTGCGCATGTGTGTATGTGTGTATATGTATTGTGCCTATGTATAATTGCACATGTATATGTGAGTACTAGAGGTTAATTTGAGGTATTATTCCTCAGACACCAGCAAACAAATCTTCTCTTGAAACTGTTTCAGTGAGACCTGAAATTCTCTCCATAGGCCAGTCTAGATGGTGAGTAAATTTTAACCACCTGTTTCTGCTGTTCCACTGCCAGGACACTTTTTCATGTGGGACCTGGGGATTCAACTAAGTGCTCAGGTTTGTTGGAGAGTAATTTTACAGACAGCTAACTCCCCACACTCTGAACTTTTCCCATATTTTGGCTATGCAGTTTGGGTATAATTAGTAATTTTATTTAAATTATAGATGATATTTTAAAATGCCTACAAAATAGTCTCATTGATGAAAGATGATGTGCCCTTTCCTTTGAAATGCAGAGAGTTGGGGCTGATTATATAAACACAAGTAGCAAATGTGGTCAGTTTGTACAGTTTGAAGTTTTTGGAAAAGTGCCTACATTTGATTTCCTCATAACTACTTAGATTTTAAGCTTTGAATAGAGCTTCTCAGTCAACTGGTCCCTAATTCTCAATTATTCTAGGAAAAAAACTGTGAGCTCTGCTGATTTCATACTCTCTGCCCTGTGAAACATCAGATTGGCACATTCTATGTATATTTGGGGTCAAGTTCCCACAAAACTCCTTCCCCTCTGCTAACACAAAACCTATTCATACCGCACATTAGCACAGAGATAAGACTGCAAATGGATACATGGGCTCTGAGTTCTCCATTTCTGGAGTTTCAGTCACTTCTGTTTTCCTTACTACTCTAGATTGTAAAATCATCAAAGATAGGAGTTCTCTATTTATTCTCTTGTGATAGTTTGAAAGAAAAGCAATCCCCATAGGGTGAGGTATTTGAACATTGCTCCTCATTTTGGAGATGCCACTTTCTCAGGTAACAGACTTAAGTGATGGAAGCTTGCCGGGGAAAATTCTTCATCAGAGCAGGCTTTGAAAGACCTTAGTCTCACCTCATTTCCAATCTCTCTCTACTTTTTCTGCCTGTATTTGAAAATGTACTGCACCACCTTCCCCCTTTCAGGCCGCAACATGATGAACTCTCAGTATGCAAATATAAGCCAAAATAAAGCCTTCATTAAGTCACTTCGGTCATGGTATTTTATCCCAGCAGAACAAGGAACTAACTCACTTAGCTTTAGTAGCTTTGAAATGATGAAGGGATGCCAACTACTCTATATTACAGCTTGTATCAAATGTATCTATGATTTATTTATACTTATCTCTTTTAATATGCATAGATATAAATGTCTTTGGCTAAATATAATTGCATTTAAGACTATTGCTTGATTTTTGAGATATAATCAGAATGATAGTGCAGTTATGCATAGTACAAAAGCTCTGGATTCTTCATTTTACAAGTTTAAAAAAGTCTGTCATCTGTATCTTGCGGTTTTGTATGATAAAACATGCTTGGTTTTCAGATGGATCCTAATGGACCTCTTAAATAGAATTATAGGTAATTTCCTGTATCATGCCCTTTCATAAGGCTATTGAATAATTGCTATTTCTAGAAAAGAGATATAAGAATGGGTAGTAAGAAAGAACACTAGTTAGTTATCTTGCTCAGAAAAAAATAATAAAATAAACTCAAGGTGCAAAATAAAATAATTTGCATATATTTATTTTCTAAAGAAAGATATGCAAATTAGAATAAAAGAATATTAAGTAGCTGTGTAATGTGCTCCCTACACTTGCAGAGAGTGAAATTTTGATGTGAAAATAGATATAGATAAACAGGGAAGGAAGAAAAGACTGAAAGCAAAAAGAATTAGTGAATTAACTTCCATCTTCAAATAATAGTCTTATTTCTATGTTATTAAACAATATTCATGAAGTCATAAGATCTGATATTTGGATACATTTTATGCCAACAATAAACAAATACCGAACTTTGAATCTATTGCTTAATTTTATCTTGACTCATAGATTTTTGCTTTTTTTTTATTTTATTTATTTATTTATTTATTTATTGGTAAAATTGCCCTTTTTTATCCAGGGACCATGCAATAGTTTTCTTTAACAGCTGATCCTTAATTTGGCCACATATTGGGTAGTTGCACTGTAGGATAAGTTAACAAAATTTATCTTACTTTGTCTTGTTAACTGCATTTTTTACAATTTCAAGCATGGTGTTATAACTTTCTTCACTGTCAACTTTTAGTTTTGTAAGTTACACAAATTGAATACTGCTTATGAAGTTAATGTATATACAATTGTTAGGTTTAACAATTAGAAAAAAAAGGATAGTTTTCCATCCAAGTTTAATTCTTTTTCTAAGATTTATTTATTTTAATTATTAAAGACTGTAGCTGTCTTCAGACACCAGAAAAGGGCATCAGGCCCCATTACAAATGGTTGTGAGCCACCATGTGGTTGCTAGGAATTGAACTCATGACCTCTGAAAGAGCAGCCAGTACTCTTAACCACTGAGCCATCTCTCCAGCCCCCCAAATTTAATTCTTTAGGCCACTGATAAAGCACAATATGCTTGCTTTGCATCATTGAAAATGAAGAACATCATTGATTTGTAATAATTTCTACTTAGCATTCTTTGTTCTTTTAAGATTTGTTTTATTTATGTGCATGTGTGTCACTGTGAGTGTCTATGTGAATACCTAAATGGTTACTCGAAAATACACTTATGTCCTCTGGAAGAGCAAAAGCACCCTTAACCATCCAACCTTCCCTCCAGTCCCTGTTTTGCTTGTATTTTTAAAATAAAGCTACATACTAAAATCCTTACTATATAAATCTACAAATGCAATTTTTCACTACCAAAATAAATACAAAAACATTATCAGAGAAGCAAGTACTTGTTGTCTATGATCCCATTGTTAGGGAGGCTGAGAAACAAGAATTAAGGGTGTACAACCATCATCATCCACACAGTGATACTCTGTATGAAAAAAATTACACTTGAAATAAGCATCTGTTTTGCTTTACCAGTGAAAATTAGATTGTGAAAATGGAATCAATATTTTGATCTTGAGTTTATATTATTAGGCAGTATATTTAATACATCATTGTTCTCTGAACTTAAGTAGTCCTAAATAGAGTGTGACATTAGTAACAAGTAGTTCAGTAAACTCCGAATTTTCCTCACACAATTCCAAACTAATTGGAAGCCTGTATGCTCAAGCTGAATGTAGAAAGAGAATCATTACCATAGGCTACAGGGAGATTTGGAACACTCTATGCTCTGCACCACTCCTGACACACAGCTTCAGATAATCAAAAGACACCACTCACCACTCTACTCCCAAGTTCTCCTGGGGGCAGAAAATTAGTGGATCCACGAATGCAATGTCACCATTTATTGGGTGTTTGTAGTCAGGCAAAAATGCGAGCTTCTGAATTATGGTTCTTGACTCTCCATAGGGCATCTAGCTGCCTAAAGGAGCAGTTGGATCACCACACTCAACAGTATGTGTTGAGGAAAGTTCTGACAGTTAATCCATGGGTTAAATGTGCCCTTAAGGAACTGATACATGTTATGTAAGAAGCCAGGAGGTGGGTTTAAAGATGAGATATGGTATCCTGAGTGGAGATAATGCCAGGTTTTGCCTCTGTCCCTTCTTTCTAGGCTTAATAGTAAGAGAAAACTCAAAATATTGAAACAAAACAAAGCAAATTATCTTCTTATTGCTTCTCTCTAGAGAAAGACAAGTGTTGATTCTAATCTAATCTTTTGAGTCTTCCTCATTTTGTGAATGAGACTGAATCTGTACTAGAATCCTAGGGCCCTTAAAGAAAAAGGAAAGATGGGTAGAGGAAAACGATAAAAAAAATGGTTTGTGAGCTCTTCCAAATGTCTACTTCTGTTCATGAGTTCGAGTCTTTTCCTTTGACAATGATATTCGCAAAGACTGGAACTAGTTTTATTAATAAAATTTTCAGATTATACATTTTATAGTAGCTCTTACAGTGTAATAAAATAAAATTTTCAAAAAATAATTTTAATGTTATGTTTATGATACACACACACACATGTACAATGATGCTCAGACAAAAACTTCTTCTGAAATTTTATTACATATTCAAGGAAATATTCCACAAGAGTTGAAATTTTGGCAAAAGTATAAACTCTTGTATTGTTAGTTTTCACTTTTAGTTACATGATCTGTTTTAGTAGTTTTCCATGTGCAGACACACAAGTTTTTTTCACATTGTAAAAGTTATGTTTATATTTAAGGTTATTACATGTCATTAGGGTAAATAATCTACTTGTGATAATAATACAATAAGAATAAAAGTGACATCCACATAAATCACACTCACCAATTATTTTCTAAATATAAATTTCCCTCAGAGCTAAGTAAAACTTTCAGAAATATTGAAAAATGTTTTTATGTTTGTATTACATCTCCTGAAGGATAATATATTTATCTTGTGATTCAGTCCTTGATTGGAATGCAAAGCTGCCTTAATGGAAATAAGTCATCGGTAGATAACCATAATCTTTCCGTAGGCAACTCTTCTCCACTAGTTCTTTCACTATCTTATCCAGTACATTGAGCTGAAGTGTCTTCCCTAAACACACACTCACAGATATCCGTAAGATTATTGTTTTTCTAACTCACATTTGAGGAAATAATATTTAATAATCTTAAGAGTAATTTATATTATATTTGGTGTAAGTACTAAAGGAAGTGACAGTTATCTTTTGTATGTTTGTGTGCATACATATTTATGTGAATGTATAGGTATGTGTAACAGGTGTGTGTGTGTGTGTGTGTGAAGGCCAATGGTAGTTTCTAGGTATCTTCCTCACTTGTAATCCTCCTGCCATTCAAGACAGGTTTTCTGAACCTAGGACACTTGCTAAAATGGTTAAACTGACCGGGAAGAAAACTCCTAAGATACTCCTGTATCTACCTTCATGGAGTTAGAATTATGGGCACATGATGTCCTACTTCGGAATTCATGTTTGTGCAGCAAACAATTTATATCTACTAAACTATATGTTTCCAGCCAGTCCTATATATAAGAAAAATCAGAGGCACAGAGATGCATTTGCCCTGAGGAAGATAACGCAACTGCAAGGTACCCAAAGGTTTTCAATGAGAGTGAATTAGAATTCTAGGATGTTACAAATTAGTAAAGGATCTAGGGGTTTAAATGTAAGATGAATTTACTGAAGAAAGCAGAATCTGGAACGGGTAGTAGAAGCTCCCCAAGCCACCCCATCTTCCAGTCCTAGGCTGCACATATCATGATGGTAAACAAATGCATGATGGAGATGAGAAATACAGACAATGGAGCCACGTGTACACTCTGGAGAGAGACAGCACATAGTCTGTGCTGCAGTCTGAAGACATGTTGACTGTCCTAGGTCATACTATCACCAGGCCAAAGTGAGGCTATGGTGACGTTTGGGATCCAAGCGGCCTCTGAGGGTTTTGTTGGGATCTGTGAGCCTACTGTCCCTAAGGCCAGGTTTGCGGTCTCTGCTGTCATGAGAAACCGTGTCCAAGTCCATGATCTGTGCTCCTGTGACTGTAAAGAGCAAGGAAGGTACTTTAGAGATGAGTGTATGTGGAACAGCAGTGGTTACCTCTATGTAAACACCAGGGGTTCACAGCCTCAAAGATATCTCCTGCAGAAAGACCTAATTGAGGACAATCAGAGAGACCAAGGATTGCTGACGTCGACAATGCCCGCCAATCGGGAGCTGCTGTTTAAAAGAGATGCTTTCTTGGGACCAATAGAGTGCAGGTGGAGGGTATTAAAGAAACTTGAAGCAGCATTCAGAGATGCTTTCTGTGATGTTCCTCACCTGCTCCTGGAATCTGTGTCCTTGATTCCAAGCAACCTCACCTTCAACCTCCAAGGGCAGCGAATAGTCCAGGGCACAGCCAACAGATGATGTCAGTGATTACCAACCACAGTTGAGAAAAGGTGACATGGAAAGCTTCTGTGACATTCACTACCCTTATACCAACCCCTATGCTTCCATAAAAGAAATAGTCTAAGCAGGACGCCATCAAAGAGAGAAGGGTAGATCCCTGTAGTCAAAGACTTCTGGCAGATGTGCAAGAGAGGAAGTATTCAGTTCTATGTGAGGGGCAAGCCACTGAGAGTATGACCATGGTCCAGTGAATACATAGAAAACACAAATTGGATTGTTTTCTTGTTGGTTTTGTTGTTCTTTTTGGTTTTTTATTATTTTGTGTTTTCACTTTTGTTTTTTTTCTTTCTCTTTTTCTTTTTTTTGGGGGGGGGTGAAGTCACAGGCATAGGAGGCAGACTTGGAAGAACTGAAAAATGCATAATGTGAAATCCCGAGAGAATAAATTAAAATATTATGTTGGAAAAAAGAAAGGAAAAGCAGAGACACATGCATGGAGGAATAACTTGTAAAGGTGAATCAGAAAATGGATTGGTGCTTTTTAGGCAGAAAAAATGCAGAGAGTTAAAGAAGCCAGATTAGATAAAACAAGTGCTTTCTTAGTGCTGTCAAGGGTAGTAATGACCTGAATGGCGCCTCGATTTCAGGTATTAGCATCCAGACCAGGGGAAAAAGAAAAAGTCCCTGTTGTTTGAAACTTTCCAATTTGCAGAGGTTTGTTATAGCAGCATATGAAAGTAATAACTCAGATGAGTTTTTTTGGGGGAGGTAACCTCACCCAAGATGCAGTATATTGATGTTTTATGATATTTATTATAGAACGTGGCTCAGGTGAATTATAGTAGAAAAAGAGATTCTAGTGAAAATGAGAATTTATAGCCGACCAATAGATGTCAGTAAAGTCCTGTCCTCTCCAGTAAGCAAATCTAGCCCAGAAGTAGGAATCCAACCCTTTGTAGACAGTGGTCTTTGCCTGTTGGATGTCTCAGAAATCAAAAGACTCAGTATCTCTTTCCAGTTCATTGTTGTGTTTCCCAAATGACTGGATATCCTTCTAATTGCCTTCCGATGCATCTGCAGCTTGCTCTCCAATGTATAATCTAAGATTATGCTTTCTGCCACTACAAAACATAAAAGGTATCTGTATTCCTTGAAATAAATTTCACAACTAAAGTTATCTACAATAATTATTCTTACCTCCTGAATCTCCAATTTTAATTACACTATAATTGCCTCTACCCCTCTAATATTTAACAGAGCCTCCTCTCAAATTCTTAGACACTAGGTATCCCTTTGCTGATCAATGTCTATGCAAACCTTGAAGTGAAGATGGTCTTTGCTTTATTTTTGCTTCTAAGTGGCAGATAGAAATTATGACAATCTCCTCTACTTTTGAAATTCTAAGCTTTCACGCCCCTTTACGCTCTTCTGCTACTAGTCTCTTTCCCAGATGAATTCCCTTATAAAAGATGTACAATGAACTCATTTTAGTGCCTATTATTTATATTCTTATCCCTTTAATTAACTCTCAGCTCCATGAGAACAGACCTATTTTGACTGAAGTGCTGCTTGCAGACGTTCTGTTTCAGCGACGGTTTGCACTAAGTAGTGTATGTGTTTCTGGAATTGATGGTGCATATTTTTATTTTGCCACCAAGGTCTTCTTTCATTCTCCAGTGGGGAAGTTATAAAGAGAACCAATCATAAGAAAAAAAAATAAGTGATTCAGTTTTCCTAAAATATCAAAGATGGCATTTGTTACTTTTGCTTTCATTTTGCTTTGGACATTCATTTGATCAAGAATTATAAAGACACAGCTTGATGGTTAAACGGAATATCTGTTGACAGCATACAAAAACACCCTGCAGAATAAAGGGAGAAGAAACACAGAAGAAAGCTAAGCAGTAAATAACAGAATATACCGACTCACAAGAAAATATTATTGATAGCTTGGTAGAAATTTGCTGTCTTCTAATCCAACTACTTTCAGGGAATTATTTTAATCATATAATATTAGTTGTACATAATAAATTAATTCAGTATTCATATAATATTCCAAATTACTGGACAGACACTGTGGAGTCCTGGAAAGTTTATTGCATCATTTCTATGATTTTACTGTAACACCTCTGACTATGAGTCCTAATGTGTCTCTGATATTTATTTTGCTGAGGATCCCTAAATTAATTATCATAAGTATACTCTATTCTGCACTACGAAAAGTTGCATAACTTATTAATTTTAAGTTCAGTCCACATATTTCAAATCAAAACATTTTTTTATGATTTGGCAATTTTTTTTTATTTTTTTAATTTACATTCCAAATCACTTCCCCTTTCCCGTTTCCTCCCTCCCCGAAAGTCCCATAAGCCCCCTTCCCTCCCTCTTTTCTCCATTCAACCCCCTCTCGTTACTCTGTCCTGGCATTCCCCTACATCCAGTCTTTCCAGGACCAGGGGTCTCTCCTTCCATCTTTTTAGAAATCTATTGATATGCGGATTGGGCAATTTTTAAGTGTTTTTTTCTACTCTGTTTGTATGGTTGGTTGGTTGGTTGGTTGGTTGGTTAGTTGGTTGGTTTTTTGAGACATGGTTTCTCTGTGTACCCCTGACTAACCTGGAACAACTTCTGTAGACCAGCCTACCCTCAAAATCAAAGATTTACCTGCCTCTGCCTCTTAAGTGCTGGAATTACAGACGTGCCAAAATCTCCAAGCTAAACTCACATTTTTGTATTCATTCATACTTCATTGGTAGTCTGTCAATTTTTATTGATAACTCCACTTATAAAAGTCGGATAATGTTCACTGATAATTTTAATTCTGTAAGCCTGCTGGCCACTCCCATGCTCTGTACTATGAAATGGATGGTTTTCTGTTGTCACTTGGATACGTTTTAAATTCACAGTATTTGTTCTGATGTCACATGGTCCAATGAGATCTTCCCAGTTTCTAAAGTGCACAACTGATTTTTTTTACTTTTGTTTTTCTTTTTATTTATAATTAATTTTTTCATTCATTAATTAATTTATTTATTTTACACTCTGTATTTTATTCCTCCCACCCTGTCTACCCTCTGATTGTTCCACATCCCATACTTCCTCCCCACCCCATCTCCACGTAGATGTCCCTGTCCCCCACCCCTACTGAGCTCTAAACACCCTGGGGCCTCCAGTCTCTTGAGGGTTAGGTGCATCATCTCTGAATGAACACAGACCTGTTGTCCTCTACTGTATGTGTGTTAGGAGTCTCATATCAGCTGGTGTATGCTGCCTGTTTGGTGGTCCAGTAATTGAGAGATCTTAGGGGTCCAGATTAATTGAGACTGCTTGTCCTCCTACAGGATTGCCCTTCTCCTCAGCTTCTTTCAGCTTTCCCTAATTCAACAACAGGAATCATCTGCTTCTGTGGATTTGTTGGGTGCAAATATCTGCATCTGACTCTTTGAGCGGCTTGTTGGGTCTTCTGGAGTGCTGTCATGCGAGATCCCTTTTTGTGAGTGCTCCATAGCTACATAGCACACAACTATTTATGTTCACATTTCTCTGCATCTCATACTGATTGTCTTTTTACTTTGGATGGCTTTTAATTTCCAAAACCATTTCCTGATCTAGCTAAAAATTCCAATCTCCCCCAAATTTAGAAATCTTCAATCTCATTTCCTTCCCTGTGCTACTTAATTATCTGCCCTTGTGAACAATGCTCCAAAATCTGTGATGACATCTTCAGAAACCTCCAATGACTTTTTTGGGTCTTCTATTTAATCATGATTCCCTGTTCTTTAAAACAGTTTAAAGCAGTTCATTGCTGTGTTCCTCAAACTCTCTACTCTGTGCACTTATTTAATAGTATGTTATGAATATATATGAATAAATGAATATATATGTATAAATGAAAACTGCTGGTGATATAAGTCACACAGTTTAGATTTTTTCCCAGCTTCTCAATTTACTTATTTTTTTAACTGAAAATTTCTGTATTTAGCACTCTCCTGGGATAATGGAATGTGAGCTCTATTCAGCCCATGTTGGCACAGGAAACATATACTCTTCTTACAGTTCATGACTATTATTCATGTGATTTTCCCCTAATATCCTTGGTAAATTTTATTGCATTTACTTACAAGGGAAGCCATGCAACCACCAAAGTTATATTACTTACTATCATAGTTTTTAGAATACATTGCACATTGTGTAATTAATATCTATTTTACAGAATATTCTATTAATATCTTCAGATTTACAAATGTCCTAAAGCATTAAAAAGATAAAATGAAGCAGTATGAATATCAAATCACTCCATTTATAACACAATCTTATTAAGCACACATATATTACATATATCCTATCAAATGTAAACTGAAAGAAAATCTAATATGAATAAATATTGTTAACAGTGTATTTAGATTCTAGTGATGACTAGTCTCAGTAACAGGACACACCCTTACCTCACCAGGTTGTGAAGGGATGCTGGTAAAATAAAAAGAAATAGAGAAAGAAAAATGTGAGAAATAGTCATATATTTACCACTGATAGCCTCATCAGTGAGCCTTGACAATTATGTAGACTGTTTTGAATCTGGAAAAATTCATGGAATAACAATATAAGATGGAATACAAGATGCTAATATGAACTTAATAATATATGCTGAATGTGAAAAATCTCACGTTCTTCCTATGTTCATGTTCCGTAACTGACAGATGAGACTCAAGTCTGGGACTAGATTTTAGCATTTTTTAAAAACATTCCAACTACACTACTATCCATATAAAGTTTGTCAAGAACAAAGGCCCAAATGGGTTGATTGTGCAAAATGAGAAATTATCCTCTAAATGTCTGACTCACTTTAGACTATATTGGGCTCTAAGGTGACTGTACTTAACATTATATATAGAATCAGATGACAGGGCAAACTGATAATAAAGGATTATAAGAAAACAGAAAAAAGCAGCCAAACTGATTTAAAAGGAACAAAATGTAAGCAAATACCTACATATGGCCCATGCCTCTAATCCTAGTCCAGGGAAGGCCAAGGCAAGCACATTGATCTCTGTGAGTTCAAGACAAGCTTAGTGTGTATAGCAGGCTCAGGGCAGCTGGAGATATATAGTGTATCATAGTGTACATACCTGCCTCTCAAAAACTTAATATTACAAACACCCAATAAAAGAGTTAAGAACACACAAAGATTAAACATTTGTTAGTAGATTCTAATATATATATTATAATATATATTAGAATATATTAATATATATATTAATCACCAATTTAATAAAGCACCATTACAAGAATTTAAAATATTCTTAGAAGTTAAAATAAGGTAATAGAAAAATTAAACCTAAATATTAATAGAAACATTGAAATAATAAATAGAATTAATAACAGAATAGTTTTGAGTTTAAAATTAATTTATAAAATCAGATTATAAAATCAGGCATGCAATGTGCAATACTTCCCAAAGTAAACAATGGAGAAAATAGAATTAAGAAAAGTATCCAATAGTTTTTCAGAGTCAAAAAAATTTTTGAAGTCATATTATCTAATTAAAATACAGCACAAAGTGATAACCACCATTGATAAAAGCAAACCAACCATGCCAAGTACATGTGAACAAGCAGGTTTTGTGGAATAGCAGAGCACCATGTGTAATGAGGTAAGTCAATTAACACTGAAATAAATATTCAATGTCACAGAGATGGGCAAATCCTTGAGAATAGCAGCCCAACATGCTGACTCCTACAGGGGACCAACAGACCCTGTGAAAGACAGATGCTTGTCTCAGAAAACGTGTGGATAATTCCCAAGGAGGAAAACTTAAGGGAGACCCTCAACCTTCACAAGGGCCTGCGTCACAGATCACATACACCAATGCCTCATAAAGGGTCCGGTATTACAAGAAGTTTACGTTTTTCAAACTTTGGTCAAAGCAATAAGGTAATAAAGCAATCTATAACATATTACATTGATGTGCCTATTCCAATTGTCACCTGTTATGCCATGTTTGGTTGCTATCTCTGGGAGGTCTGCACTTTTCTGAAGGGCAATGGAGGAATTGTGGATCTATCAGAGATGGGAGGTGGGTGTGCAGAGGGACTGGGAGAAACTGAGGAAAGGGTAGTCAGGATGAAACATAAGAGAGCAGAATTTAAAAAGCAATGAAAATGTTCCAAATGGAAATGCTCTGCAGCAGAGAAATCAAGTATAGATGCTCGGCAAAAACGATTTGCGATTTAAATGATAATTCTTAAATTTTTCTCCAAAATGAGTGTTTTAGTCAGCTACTGGAAACATTCCTTAAATAAGGGAAGAGACTAAGGAAGAAAAAAATAGCAGTTTGAGAAACAGGATAACTCAACTGTGAGGAAGATTCTGTGGCTGCGATGGGCGATGCTGTGCTAGAAGATATGTAACTGGTTTGGGAGACGACTGCACAGAGGCAAGTTTGATTCAGAGAATTTGAGACAGACTACAATTGGCACAGCTATAAAGCAATAATTCTCTGATGAATATTAAATGTAAGGTAAGCAAGGCGAACTCTATTACTATAGCTCTGGTCCTGTCCTTAAAATCCTAATCTCTCATTTACACATCTGCTTTGCTCACTTGACATTCATTGTACCACATTGAAGTGTCTTCTTCAGCTTCCTCCAGAGAGCTGATGCTAAACTTCCTTGAAGTCAAAAGATACTAAGTATCTCATTTCTACCGACAATGGTCCTTCTTCATGAACAGTATGAAGAGTTGTTCAAATTGTTGTAAATGCAGTAAGCTCACAGTTTTAAGATTTAATAGGTTGTTGAGCTTTTATTGTTCATGTGGTTGAAAAGTCAACACTATGAACTTTTAATATCATGTACTGAGTTTATACTTCATGCACAAATTGGTAAAAATTAACTACCCTATACTCATGCTATCTCATATCTGAACTTGGAATGATAGTACTTTTTAACATACCTGTGTTTAGTTTATTAATATTAAACCAGTATTCATGATGATTATACATATATATGCATACACAAAATACTTTTATTTATATTTTTATATAAAATATATTTTGACTGTGTTATTTCCTTTTCTCCACCTCCTCCCAGATCTTCTGCACCTCTTTACTCCCCCAACATACATAATGGTCTCTCTCTCTCTCTCTCTCTCTCTCTCTCTCTCTCTCTCTCTCTCTCTCTCTCTCTCTCTCTCTCTCTCTCCCCCTCTCTGTTTCTGTCTTTTTCTCCTAAAAAAGCCATAAAACAAAGAGAGAAAGGAAGCAGGGAAAAAAGGAAGGAAGGAAAGGAAAGAAGAAAGGAAGGAAGGAAAAATGAATGAATAAGGGTAAAGACAAACAAAAAATTATTAAGTTATAAAACAAAACAAAAGTCACACATCAAAAGCATGGAATCCACTGTGAGGCCTGCCCTGGGGTGTGGTTAATATACCAGTGATAACTCATTGGAGGCAACTGATTCTCAGCATGTATCATTCAGATAGCTTCCGGCTTCTTGTGGGAATTTATGTATACTTCTCTGTCTCCCTATGTGGATGTTGTCTAGCTAGAATTTGTACGTGTCTTGTGTTGTCACAGTCTCAGTGAGTTTATGTTTATCAGTTCTGGTGTGTATGGAAGACACTGCTTTCTTGGAGTTGTCCATCATTCTGACTCTTACTATATTTCCATCTCCAATTCTGGATAAATATTTGAAACTTTAGGCGAGGATATTGATAATGACATTTCATTTAGGGTTGAGTACAATAAAGTCTCTTCCTATCTGTACATTGTCCAATTGTTGTTCTCTGGGTTAATTACCATCTGCTACAAGAAGAATTTTCTCTGGTGGAAACTGAATGATGACTTATAGATATAGCAATATTTCAGTAATAATGTCTTTACTGCTATGTTCCTTTAGAGGAAAAATATATATACACACTTGAAAGCATAGATACACATTTACATGCATAAATGCACAAAATTAAAAATAGAATAAAATTTCAAAACACCCTCAGTTTCCTCTACAAAAACTTCTACCACCGCAATTCTTTTAGGCAAAACTGTTCAGGATATCATGCATAAAGTTTCTTCTGTGGATTTTGACATCTCTCAAAGTCATCTCTGACTATTTCCTTATTATGACTCTGAATAAATCTACATCAGTTTCCTAAGATATCATTTCCATCCACTGCATTCTCATGCAAGTGCCTCTTTCAGTCCTAGGTGAAATTATACCTTTTACAAATATCCCCTTATTACTCATATGCACAGCTTGTGAGAGAAAATGTAAGTGCTCCCATGGGACCTAGATATATTCCATTCCTGCACAAATAAATTCTTGTGCAACTATTTTCTCAACCAAGCAGAGTTTCTAAGGAACAGTGTTCTTTTTCTTTATCATTTTCTCCTCACTTTTACTTTCATATGAAAATGTATAGGTCATTGTTACATTGTTTGTTCTAGGCTCTCCTAATCTCTTTTAATTTAAAAGTGTTTATTTTAATAAAATATATGCCCAGTAGAGTGGTGATGCCAACCATCAAAGTTCTTTCTCTTTATTTAAAACCAAATGTTTCGAAGCAACAATCTTCTTTCCTGATCTCAGGTTAATAGATGCCCTCAGTGTCCAGTCCCAAGTCCTATACTATCAATTACTTCATCATTTCCTTACGTTATAGCTCAGCCCATACAGATGAAAAAAGATGAAAACCAGGACTCTGGTAAGTTCTTCCCCTCTCAAAGAAACCCCATAACCAAAAAAGCAAACCAAAGCAAAGCAAAGTAAACAAAACAAAACAAAACAAATCCAAAAGATCAATATACCTTATTGTAGCCAGAACACTGAACCTGAATTGGATAACACATTTCAACTCTCAAAAGTAAAAGATAATCACCATAGAAATATGTTTTTTAGTATTATATGTCTAATTTCATGACGGTTCAAGTTCGATTTTCAGTAGGAGAGTCATCCCCTCTTCTGGAAACATTGAATAGCCTCATATGACCTAGGTCATCACGTAAAGGTCAGAAATGTACTAAGAAATCCTAAAAATGGGTGCAGGAGAAAATGTTGATATGTCTTCCTTGGCTCTTTGAGACACAAAATAAAATATGACATTACAGAAGTGCCATCTTAGAGCCCCTTCAAATTAAAAGCCTATGAGTCACACTTGTCAGATGTACTTACTGTTCCCAGTATCTGGCACCAAGTTTTTAGCCTGGTGTCCTACTGCACTAAGCTAAGAATTTTACACATCATCTGCTAGCCTGAGTGGGCACTACATACATTCATTTCCATCGTGGCATATTTGAATTTGTTAGAAGACTTGACAGTTAATATCGTTAAAGGTAGTTTTCTTAACCCTCAAACCTGTTGATTCAGGTGGTCCCTTGTAGTTATGCCTCACTTCTGAGTATAAAAGTGGAGGAGTATTTTCATTATAACCAGGAGTATTGAAATAAAAACTAGCACTTGTCAAAATTTGAATACTAAATTAATATATCTTGGATGGCACCTGCAGTCCTGCATTTCTAACTTTCCAGGTGACGTGGAGATGAGCAGACTGAAGAAACGAACTGAACCAGTTGGGGTACATTGGAGAGAAGAGAGGTTGAGATACAGGAATAGTGGTGGTGCTGATGGTAAAGATTATCCTTCGAATGCTTCCAAGACTCAAATTCTTGAAGAGCAGGCAGAGTGAAATATAATATTGAGAGATACAGAATTCCTCTTACAATATATTTAAGCACACTGAACTTTCAGTTTTATTTATTTTTTCATGTTCATCTATGTCATTATTTTATTTTTATTTTCTGTCTTTCATTTATTTATTTATTTACACTCCAGATTGTATTCCCCCCTCCTGGTTGACCCTCCGACTGTTCCACATCCTATACCTTCTCTCCACCCTCCCGTCTCAACGAGGTGGTTCCTATCCCCCACTGCATACCCAACCAGACCTCTAAACTCCCTGGGGGCCTCCAGTTTCTTGAGGGTTAGGTGCATCCTCTCTGACTGAATTCAGACCCGGCAGTCCTCTACTGTATATGTGTTGGGGGCTCATATCAGCTGGTGTATGTTGCCTGGTTGGTGATCCATTGTTGGATAGATCTCGGGGGTTCTCATTAAATGAGACTGCTGGTCCTCTTACAGGATCACCTCTCTCCTCAGCTTCTTCCAGCCTTTCCCTAATTCATCCACAGGGGTCAGCCACTTCTGTCCATTGGTTGGGTGCATATATCTGCATCTGACTCTTTCAGGTGCTTGTTGGGTCTTCTGGAGTGTGGTCATGCTAGGTCCCTTTTTGTGAGCACTCCATAGCCTCAGTAATAGTGACAGGCCTTGGGATCTCCCCTTGACCTGGATCTCACTTGGGGCCTGTTGCTGGACCTTCTTTTCCTCAGGTTCCTGTCCATTTCCATCTCTGAATCCCTGAGTGCCAATGGAGAGAGTTTTATTTTTAATAATAACCTATCAGTAATCAGTTTTAGTAACATAAACCTTTTTTTCACAGTTTACATGCATTTCTAAATTGCTTCTATCATAGCTCTTAATTTACAGATAAGGAAAGTAAGACAAAATTACCTTAAGCATCTTACTTCAGAACCAGTAGTGGAATGAGTGCCAAAATTGAAACTTGAACTTACTAAATTTGATTACTAACCTGGTGGTTTTGATAAAGTTCTACAAATGATGGATCTTGGTAAACAAAGTTATATAGGGCATGAGAGAATGAGCATTAACCAATTCATAAAGCAGAGTAGCTGTTCAATATTTAACTGTTTGTAGCAATCAGTTGTTAATTTTAGGTTTGGGGTTTTTTTCAATTTTTTTTTCTGATGGTCTGAGAAATTTTTTAAAAGGAAGTTCAAGCTGTTTATTGCAAAGATGCCAACCATATGGCATCAAATCGTAAGTCTTATGAATTATTTGGAAGCTTCTTTTGATCTCGGATGTGAAAACAGCATGATTCGTTTTTTTGTCAATCTTCTGGATTTATTTTGGTATCTAACCTATTTAAAATAACTTCCTTTTTTTTTTTTGTTCCTAAAGACAGTTTTAGAAGGACTTTGAATCCTTGGCACTTGGCATTTGTCAAGACACTGTCCTTTAATTTTGGCAACAATTACACAATTTAAAAAATGAAAATACGAATTCCGTTGTTGTGAACTAATTTCTTCAGTCAAGGCAAATGTTTCATTCTGAGTACATGAAAATGCAGAGGTGCTAAGAAAGAAGTGGTACCTCATAACATCCCTATGTATGAGACATTACCTAGAGCAGAATGTTTTAGTGAGATGCTAAGCTTTAGAATGGGCATTTGATAATTGAAAAGTTTCAGATAAAAGACAATACAGACAAGAGAATTAGAAACCTGTAACATTAAATGTGTCTGCAAGCATACACAACCTATAATGTATAAATGAGACAAGATAGCTTTGCTCAAATATTTGAAGTACAACCTGTCATGTGAAAGACCTTATAATCTCTGTCCTGAAATAAAAGAAATAGAGATGAATGCATAAAAAACTACCTGGGAAAAGGACAAAATTTGAAATATAAATAAGTAAAATATCCAAAAAAAACCAAAACAAAACAACACCAACAACAACACTTGTCTAATTATGAGCTTTCCTTAGGGACAAAGGGACAAATAGGTGTTGAGAAACTGAGAAATTAGGACAGGGCTACGACTGCCTGTCGTCTATTTAAATACTTCTTCCAATATTAAAACATTTTTGTAAAGAGAAAAAAAAAAACTGCCTGATCTATGAACCCTGAAGAACATTATTCCTCCAAAGGTAAAATGTTGAGAATAAATTTGGTAACTGATTTCTTGATTATTTTTATGAATAGTTTATTATCTAGCAATGCCTTTGTTTGAGACTATCCTAAATGGGCACAATGATCTACATTTATTGAAATATTAACTTAATACAATGATAAATAACGAAGTAAATACATCAAAATATAGTTTGATGAAAAAAAATCTAGAAATAGATAAGAATTGTGCTAAGAACTCTCATGATGCATGAGAGCCAAGTGTGAGATAGGAATACCTGTTTGTAATCGATTACATTGTATCCTCCTCTAAAAGCCATTACAGTTTTAGAATCAGAAAATGTAAATGTAGGATAGTTTAGAGACGAAAATCTTGGGGGTTAGTTGGGTTTAGATGAATTAATTAATGGGGAGATTTCATAACATGAAGAAACAGAAGGGCACTTACTTTCACTTTTTATCTATGTAAAGATACACAAAGAAGCTTGTCATCTGTGAGGTAGGATGACAATTCTTACCACAACCTTTTGTACTACATTCTGCTTGTCAATCCTCATTTCTTAAGCTAAGAGAAAGACATTTGTTTTGTTTAAACCATCAAGTTTATTGAACTTTTTCAAAATATTTTTTTTATTCTTAAGTATCTTTTTTTATTATTTATTTTATTTTATTTTTTTAATTTACATTCCAAATCATTTCCCCTTTCCCGTTTCCTCCCTCCCCGAAAGTCCCATAAGCCCCCTTCCCTCCCTCTTTTCTCCATTCAACCCCCTCTCGTTTCTCTGTCCTGGCGTCCAGTCTTTCCAGTCTTTCCAGGACCAGGGATCTCTCCTTCCATCTTCTTAGAAATCTATTGATATGCGGATTGTGTCTAGGGTATTCCGAGATTCTGGGTCAATATCCCCTTATCAGTGACTGCATACCATGTGTGTTCTTTTGTGATTGGGTTACCTCACTAAGAATGATATTTTCAAGATCTGACCATTTGCCTAGGAATTTCGTGAATTCATTGTTTTTAATTGCAGAGTAGTATTCCATTGTGTAGATATACCACATCTTCTGAATCCATTCCTCCGTTGAGGGACATCTGGGTTCTTTCCAGCTTCTGGCTATTATAAATAAGGCTGCTATGAACATAGTGGAGCATGTGTCCTTATTGCATGCAGGTAAAGCCTCTGGGTATATGCCCAGGAGTGGTATAGCCGGATCCTCCGGGAGTGTCATGCCCAGTTTTCTGAGGAACCGCCAGACTGCTTTCCAGAGTGGTTGTACCAGCTTGCAATTCCACCAGCAGTGGAGGAGTGTTCCTCTTTCTCCACATCCTCACCAACAACTGCTGTCTCCTGTGTTTTTGATCTTAGCCATCCTGACTGGTGTGAGATGGAATCTCAGGGTTGTTTTGATTTGCATTTCCCTAATGACTAAGGATGATGAACATCTCTTTAGGTGCTTCTCAGCCATTAGATCATCCGCAATTATGATTGAACATGATTCTAATTAGTTTCAAATACCCTTCCAATATTTGGAATAATTTCCAATATTCCCCTGGTGTATTCCAAAACCAAATTCATGCTGTCACTTTTTATTGGAAAAGGAACATAAGATATTACATGGCAATCAATGAGACAAGCAAACAAATAGTAATGAATATGTTAACTAGGTGACAAGCTTAGAGTCTCATAACTGAAAGATCAGTATAATAAGGAATGAAAGCAAAAATACAGAAACAGGAACATAAGACAGAAGCAAGCTCCTTCAGCTCAACCTCAAAGAACCAGATTAGCTCCATGAAAAATGTTTCTAATTCACAGAACTATTGAAAAATTAAGACAACATATTAATTATTTTTGTTGAGCTAGAAGATTTGCATTATACAAACCAGACAAATATTTTAGTTTTCGCATAAAAGAAAAGAAATTTATGGTTGAGATGATAAATTCTTTCTTAAATGTGTAGTAAACATGATTTCTGTGGGGTTTTGTTATTGTTGTTGTTGTTATTGCTTTGAGAGAGAGTTACTTTGTGTAGCCCTGGCTGTCCTGAAACTCACTCTGTGGACCAGGCTGGGCTTGATCTCAGAAATCTGCCTGCCTCTGCCTCCCAGGTGCTGGGAATAAAGGCACTTTTTTTTCTTCTTTTTTTTTTTTAAATTTTCTAAGTTTTTTTTATTTACATTCAAAATCATTTCCCCTTTCCCGTTTCTTCCCTCCCCCAAAGTCCCATAAGCCCCCTTCCCTCCCTCTTTTCCCCATTCAACCCCCTCTCGCTTCTCTGTCCTGGCATTCCCCTACATCCAGTCTTTCCAGGACCAGGGGTCTCTCCTTCCATCTTCTTGGAAATCTATTGATATGCGAATTGTGTCTAGGGTATTCTGAGATTCAAAATATCATCCTTAGTGAGGTAACCCAATCACAAAAGAACAAACATGGTATGCAGTCACTGATAATGGGATATTAACCCAGAATCTCGGAATACCCTAAAGGCACTTTTTTAAATTTAATTTATTTATCTCATGTGAGTACACCAGAAGAGGGCATTAGATCCCATTACAGATGGTTGTGAGCCACAATGTGGTTGCTGGAACTGAACTCAGGATCTTTGAAAGAGCAGTCATTGCTTTAACTGCTGAGCCATCTCTCCAGCTTATTTATTTATTTATTTATTTATTTATTTATTAGGAGACAGGACTCTCATAACATTTTCCTACATGTACATAATATCATACACTTAAATAATGCCATAATAATATAACGTATGCAATTTATTTGTTTTATGTATGTGAGTACACTGTTACTCTCTTCAGACACACCACAAGGGGGATCAGATTCCAATAGGTCTACATTAATTAGCTTTGTTACGGATGTAAGTGGAGAGATGCTTACTTTCTTGACAGTGCTTTAAACACATTTGTGTTTTCTAACAGACAGTGAGGCTTCTTGTATGATATGCTTTGGTCGCAAGTAGCTGCTTCTACCTGGGACAATGCTTCCACCATAAATGTCTTTTAGTAGCTGTGACAAAGGAGAACATCAACATCTAAAACATGCAACTTCTCTATTGTAAATCTGTCATTTGCCAAACCCAACTTTCACCTCAGAAGCTTACTGAAGAATCAGCTGACCTTTTCTAGTTCTTTCTGAACTCTGAATGGTGTTTTAACTCAGTCCTTCTGGCTCAAACTTTTCTCCAAGCTGACTAATTCAAATCATCTTCTCTTAGCTTCCAACTGAATTGCTCTACATGGTCTCATACTAACTCTGGCAATTTACTCTAATCTTCTGGCTCTGTCTTATTCTCTGGCTTCAACAGCCTCTCCTGACCTGCATTGTATGACCTGTAAAAACTGAATGGAACTCATAAATGAACTCAAATACACTGCAGGAACTCTATTGACTGAATTGGTTGTACAGGACTCCTCTGGATTAACTGAACTGTACCAACAGAGCTGCACGCCACCATTTTCACTTTGCAAGATTTTTGTTTGTTTGTTTGTTTTTGTATAGAATAGTTGTAATTGGAGGCATGGGAAGAGGGGTTGACAAGGAAGCAGAGGGAAGAAAGACAGAGAAGGAAAGAGAAGGGAAGACGCCAGCCAGCAACAGGTGGGGAGAGAGTGTGGAGAGGAAAGACAAGAGGGAGAAAGAGGTCAGAGAGGGGAAAACATCAAAGAGAGCCCTTTGTAAGTTAAGTGGCCTCTCTTTCTTGCCTCTTCTCTTGAGAATATCCCATCTCTGACTCATTTTGTAAATCTTTTTTGTTAATTCATCAATTTGTGTGTTCCTCAATTAGATATTAGATACAACTGCTTCTAGTACTAATCAACTTTACCTTCATTGTTTGGCATGAAAGGTGTGTACAAAGATCCTATCTGTGTTCTAGCCAGAGAGTGTTAAGGTATGTCTTTCTATCTGGATCAAACAACCTAGAAGGTCTTTGGATGTGACCCCTTGACCAAGAAGTCTCATTGCTGGATTAAAATTCCTCTACACTCTATAGAGTGTAATGAACTAGGAGCAGGAAGTGTTCTATAGGTTTCATATATTGTCTCTGAGAACAAGCAGCTCATATAGTTGATGCAAAGCAAGTAAGACAGGATTGAGGTCACGTAGAGGTGAGGAAGAGCATAATTCTACAAACTAATTCAGAGACGGTTGACAAAATACCAAAATAGGCATGCCATAAGTGAGCTTGCTCAAAAATTACTACAAAATAGAAGAAAAATTGGCAAGGTCACCAATACTTACAGAAATGAAAAGTAATTATCTGATATAGAGATACCCTGTACTATGAATTTTTCTATTGTGGTCCAATTTTAGAAGGAAATATGTCAATAACATATAAATATTAAACAGAATAATTGTGCAAATTTGGATTATAACAAAATAAATGCACATTTATTACATAAATTTGTATGATTATTACGTCAAGTTTAAAAACTAATAAAGTAAATTATCTGTATATACTGTAGAATTACATAGAAAATTGAAGTTAAGAAAGAACAAATTTATATCATGCAAATATGCTAACACTGTTTGTATATATAAGACTAATAAGCCTAATGATTTCAGGAAAATACTGAAATAAAAATCCTCAAAGTCATCCAACGAAAGAATAATAATAAGATCCTGATTTTGAAAAGTAACCTCTGGGGACACTAAATATCTGGATGGAGATATTTTTAGGTCTGTGATATGTGGATATTTCTCATGTGTTTCTTTTAATGCAAGCTCATTTCAGTAAACAAATATAACCAAATAAATAAATGAGCCTCATATTTTCCCATATAAACATATGCTCTTATTTTTGAGCAAAGAAAAGTTTCCACATTGTGAAAAAAATGAATATTGAATAATTCTAGGGGATACTACAATTTTGAGTATAATTAATAAGAAAGAATAAGTTCTATAATTCTATTTATTTAAAGTTGGAATAGAGCAAAACTTTTCAACAAAGTGATCGAATATCCAAAGAAAATATTTGAAGCAGATGTGTGCAGGCTGTGACAGATGGGTTGAAGGGACCATAAAGCTCTAGAGTTGATGTTTGTTGACATGTGGTAGTCATGTAGGTGCTTTTTTGCGATGATGCATTACATATACATGTTTTGCTCACAAATTCATGTGCATGAGATATACTTCAACTGACAAATCTAGAACTATAAAAATGCATACAAATAACACATAACACAATTGATATATTTCCAGGAGCATACTGAAGACTACGTTCACGTGGACCATGCAGATTTGGGGGATGTGGTAGTGCATTGCCTATAAGTCTTATGTGAACCAAGTTATAATAATAGAAAACACATGTGAACCCATTTATAGCTAAGGAGATATTAGTTAAATTTGTACATCCACATTATTTATATTACAACAAATAATGATTGAAAAATATTACCATCCTAACCATCCTAAGAGATGAACATGCACACACAAAGTTAAAAGATACATAAATAAAATTCACCACTGTTATCACCACCATACAACAAAGCAACAATGAAACCAACCAAAACAACAACAACAACAATAAAACATTATTATCTAATTTCTGAAGTAGAAGCCTGAAGAGTAGAAGGGACAGAAGTGATGTCTGGATAATTTTACTCAATGATAAATTTTCCTAACAAATATATTTTCACTTGACAGGCTTATACTTATTGTTTTCCTGTGCAAAAAATAGTGAACTCAGTTAAAGTCCTCACAGTTAAATCCAGTGCATTTAGGAGCAGGTTCAATATAAAAAAGCAGAAATCATAAAATGTCACTGGGGAAGAGAAACGTCCTTCACAACCATGGAAAGTTTTGTTGGCAAGGACTCAATTTTTTTTTTCTGATTGAGAGGTTAAAAAAGAAAGACAAAGAGGGAAAAAAGTGAACTCCAGAATTGAGCAAATTGTCAATAACACACAACTCAAAAACCAAATCTAAGAAGACAGCATCGATAACAAAAGACCTAGTTAAGCTCCTGGGATGAGGTTGGCTAAGCAACAGGAAAGCCTGAATTCCAGCCCAGCACACGTGTTAGCACTGTTGCAACACATATTGTAAACACTTGTTAAATACACCTATAAAAGATATCCTGGTACATGAAAATATTGGAAACCTTCAGAACTCACGTCTTTCCTCAAAGCAGGGCAGAATCTAAATAAAGTCAAAGATGACGTTGATTACAGGAAACACACATAAGCAAAGTAAATCAAAAACAAAATACACATGATCAAAATTTGTTTATTATGTGAAGCAGAATTAATATAGATTTTTTGAAAACTGAAACTTCAAAGCACTAAAATCAAAGTCAAAGATTACTTAAACATTAAAGAAGCATGAGCGTACTGTTGCTTTATTAAATAAGCATAGTGCCTAACCACATTTTAATACCTATCCTTTTACATGAAGAGAAATGTAGTACTTGCATGCATACCCCATCAGGAAAACTACTCTGTAACAAAGACCATTATAGAAAAAAATAATCAATCACATACAGAGTTGTGGTACTTTGCCCCAACTGGATCTTCTGGAACACAATTCATACATAGAAGACTCCGGGATTGTTGAAAAACAGGAGGCAGAATGATTGTGAGAGTCAGAGGAAAATGTTTTCTGTAAGATTGTGTTTGATAGGAATTTCATAAGCTATACTCATAACTCTCAACAACATAACTGACTGAACATGCTCTGAACAAAGACAACAGCAATGACATACTAATATTGGTGAAGAGGGAGTTTCAGGAGGTAGAACCCTACATAAAGAACTGAAGGCAGCTAAGGAATGATCAGAAGTGGGAGAAATAGTGTTTCCTAAGAAAGAGCACACTGATTGACTATCCAATCATAAATGATCAGCTATGAAAACACAAATATAATTAGTATTATATAGAGTGATCAGTCTATATATGTATTTATGTATTTAGGACCATGTGCATATGTGTCCCTGTGTGCATGCATGCACACACACACACACACACACACACACACACACACACACACGCACACACTTGCTCACCTATGTATCTGATAACATTAATGAAAAAGAGGTCATGAATTTAAAAGAGGAATATATGCAATGGATTGGAGATCAGAAAAATAAAAGTAGGGTGATGTAATTATCATATATACTTTAAAAACTATGGAGGAAGAAGCGTGAACCTTTAAAAAAAATACAAAAAAAATGTATTTTTCAGTGGCAGTCCTAAGCAGATAAAAACAAAATACAAGTTATTAATGTTCCAGAAAATATAAAAATATAAGAAAAAAAGAATGCTGCCGAATTATAAACTTTATTGTAGTGTGGCATCACATTAGGAAATGAAAGAAATTTTAGTCAAAACTCTAAGTTTATACCTAATACAGCCTTTAATCCTTAGCACATTGCTTAAATGAACATTAAGTTACTGAAGTAAAATGGGCCAAAGCCTGCTCCCTTGAAAACATTCAGAGGCAGTCTGCACCATGCTGATATATTACAACGCTGACCAAAACTAAAAAGAGAAAAGTAGGCAAAACCACCTTGGCTTTTCTCATTCACATTCTCAGTTTACTCTCTGGAATTTTTATTGACACCTTCTTTTTTTCTTCTCTATGCTTTTCTATTAGTATGAGTTTAAAAGAAATTCAATTGCCTTGATCTTCCTGACTTTCCGATTGAAACCATGTCGTTTATATTTTCTTTTATTTCTAAGAGTATAGGTTCCATTCAGTACATGAAAATTGTTTGTCTTCTGTATTTTAAGGTCACAGTCCTAATTATCTTTTATATAATTTTTATATAATAATTATTATATTATATTATTATATTAATTTTTATATAATTATTATTATATTAAATAATGTTTCCTTATACACCAAAACAGATAAGACTTTCTTCACTCTGAACAATCTATGCTTCATGCAAAGGGCAGGAATTTTGCCATGTAAGTTGTTTATTTAATATTTATATTTGAGTTCCCTTCTATGTGATAAATGTAATTGCGAAAATTGTGTTGTTGTTTGAGTAAACATTTACAGCATTTGTGATAAGATACCAAGAAATTGTCTCCAGAATTGCTGGCTAATTTCATTACCATATCACATACAATGTACTGACAATAAATAAACAAACACACAAACAAGTAAACCCACATATCCAAACGAATATCACAGAAACAAGCAGTGTTCATGATGCATTTGTTATGCATAAGACATTGGAAATAAATAGAAAAGAGATGAATTATTTTATCAACAAGGCCAGCTGTTCTTTTCTGCTTCTTTTGTTTCAGACTGTGGTCCTTGGTTGCACTGACACAGTAGTGATATCCAAAACTGAAGATGCAGGGGGAAGTTCAGATTGTGTGTGAGAGGTAAATAAGAGAGAGCACCTAACTCATTTACACCCACAGGAAAGAATTTCAAAACTCAATCTCATCTGAACCAATATTCAAGCTAAATGAAACATCACACTTTCAGAGTTTACAGTAAATGCTTGAACACAAAGCGCACACGCCTCATCTTTATACAAGTAAACACCCCGATATACAATTAGCTGTCATCTTTGCTGCCTTTGCCTTCACTGTCCATTTCTGTCACACAGTGTGCACGTTTGGGATATTTCATTTTACCATGTTTATTAACTATATTTTAGACATTTTCGAAGGTAATTTTCTCCCCTCCCAAAAAGTTATTCTGCTTTCTCTAATAAACGTTCACATTTTTAAGTGACTATTATTGCTCTATTTCTTAATTTTCTCTATATGGTGATTAATTCAACTATGAATCCATTGACTTTGACATTAAAGATATCGGGGAACACCATGAAGTATCTCATTCTACCAGATTCGCCTAATATTTTAGTAGCCTGATTGTTCTTAGCATCTTAAACGTTTCCGTATAGGGAATCAAGTATGCTTACATATTCCCATGGCCGTCTGTCATACAAAACTCATACCATGAAAAAGTCAACACTGGTCATAACAATGCATGGTGAGAAGTGTACAAGGTAATTGCCATAACTTCAATGTGCTTAATAGTTTATGGACATCTTACCACATAATTTTCACTTTTCGAAAAGAACTGAACTTTTAGAGTGAGTAGAATCAATGTCCAATATTGGTATTTTTGTAATTTATTCTTTAATCTGTTTTTACAGTCCAGACTTTATCCTCTTCCGTGTCTACCCTCCAACTGTGCCACATTCCACACCTCCTTCCCCCATCTCCAAGAGGATGGCACCACCACACCCCCACTCCAGCAGACCTCCCCACTCCCTAGGGCTCCAATTCTCTGGAGGGTTAGGTGCATCTGCTCTGACTAAGTCCAGACCCAACAGTCCTCAGCTATATATGTGATGGGGACCTCATATCAGCTGGTGTATGCTGCCTGGTTGGTGGCCCATTGTCTGAGAGATCTCGGGGGTCCAGGTTAATCGAGACTGTTGGTCCTTCTACAGAGTCACCCTGTCCCTCAGGTTCTTTCAGCTTTTCCTTGATTCAACCACAGGGGTCAGCAGCTTCTGTCCATTAATTGTGTATAAATGCCTGCCTCTGCCTCTTTCAACTGCTTGTTGGGCATTTTCCCCCCAGAGGGGAGCCATGATAGGCCCCTGTCTGTAAGCACATCATAGAATCAGTAACAGTGTCAGGCCTTAGAGCTTCCTCCTGAGCTGGATCCCAATAGAGCCTGTCACTGGACCTCCTTTTCATCAGGCTCTTCTCCAGTTTTGCTCCTGTAATTTTTTCAAACAAGAACAATACTGGGTCAGAATTTTTCACTATGGGATGGCAACACCATCCCTCCACTTGATGCCCTGTCTCACAAATAAGGCTATTGTGAACATGGCAGAAGACGTGCCACTGTGGCATGGTGGGGCATATTTTGGGTATATTCCTAAGAGTGTTATTGTTAGGTCTTCAGGTAGATATATTTCCAGTTATCTGAGGAATCTTCAGATTGATTTCTGGAGTGTGTGTATGAATTTTCAATCAGACCAAAAATAAGAGTAGTGTTCCTCTTTCTGCATATCCTAACCAACATGTGTTGTCACCTGAAATTTTTTTTTAATTATTTATTTTATTTTTTTTTAATTTACATTCCAAATCATTTCCCCTTTCCCGTTTCATCCCTCCCCGAAAGTCCCATAAGCCCCCTTCCCTACCTCTTTTCTCCATTCAACCCCCTCTCGTTACTCTGTCCTGCCGTTCCCCTACATCCAGTCTTTCCAGGACCAGGGGTCTCTCCTTCCATCTTCTTAGAAATCTATTGATATGCGGATTGTGTCTAGGGTATTCCGAGATTCTGGGTCAATATCCCCTTATCAGTGACTGCATACCATGTGTGTTCTTTTGTGATTGGGTTACGTCACTAAGGATGATATTTTCAAAATCTGACCATTTGCCTAGGAATTTCGTGAATTCATTGTTTTTAATTGCAGAGTAGTATTCCATTGTGTAGATATACCACATCTTCTGAATCCATTCCTCCTTTGAGGGACATCTGGGTTCTTTCCAGCTTCTGGCTATTATAAATAAGGCTACTATGAACATAGTGGAGCATGTGTCCTTATTGCATGCAGGTAAAGCCTCTGGGTATATGCCCAGGAGTGGTATAGCCAGATCCTCCGGGAGTGTGATGCCCAGTTTTCTGAGGAACCGCCAGACTGCTTTCCAGAGTGGTTGTACCAGCTTGCAATTCGACCAACAGTGGAGGAGTGTTCCTCTTTCTCCACATCCTCGCCAACAACTGCTGTCTCCTGTGTTTTTGATCTTAGCCATCCTGACTGGTGTGAGATGGAATCTCAGGGTTGTTTTGATTTGCATTTCCCTAATGACTAAGGATGATGAACATCTCTTTAGGTGCTTCTCAGCCATTAGATATTCTTCAGGTGAGAATTCTTTGTTTAGCTCTGTACCCCATTTTTTAATAGGGTTACTTGCCTCTCTGGGGTTTAACTTCTTGAGTTCTTTGTATATATTGGATATTAGCCCTCTGTCGGATGTAAGGTTGGTAAAGATCATTTCCCAGTTAGTTGGTTGCCGCTTTGTCTTTTTGACAGTGTCTTTTGTCTTGCAAAAACTTTGTAATTTAATGAGGTCCCATTTGTCTATTCTTGATCTTAGAGCATAAGCTATTGGAGTTCTGTTCAGGAAATTCTCCCCTGTGCCCATATGTTCAAGGTTCTTCCCTAGTTTACTTTCTATTAGTTTCAGTGTGTCTGGTTTTATGTGGAGATCTTTGATCCACTTAGAATTGAGCTTAGTGCAAGGAGATAAGAATGGGTCAATTTGCATTCTTCTGCATGTTGACCTCCAGCTGAGCCAGCACCATTTGTTGAAAAGGCTATCTTTATTCCACTGGATGGTTTTAGCTCCTTTGTCAAAGATCAAGTGACCATAGGAGTGTGGATTCATTTCTGGGTCTTCAATTCTGTTCCATTGATCTACATGTCTGTCACTGTACCAATACCATGCGGTTTTTAACACTATTGCTCTGTAGTACAGCTTGAGGTCCGGGATACTGATTCCCCCAGAGGTTCTTTTACTCTTGAGGATAGTTTTAGCTATTCTGGGTTTTCTGTTATTCCAGATGATTTTTTGAATTGCTCTTTCTAACTCTATGAAGAATTGAGTTGGGATTTTGATGGGGATTGCATTGAATCTGTGTATTGCTTTTGGTAAGATGCTCATTTTTACTATATTAAACCTGCCAATCCATGAGCATGGCAGATTTTTCCATCTTCTGAGGTCTTCTTCAATTTCTCTCTTCAGAGACTTGAAGTTCTTGTCATACAGATCATTCACTTGTTTGGTTAGAGCCACGCCAAGATACTTAATATGGTTTGTGGCTATTGTGAAGGGTATTATTTCTCTTACTTCTTTCTCAGCCTGCTTATCCTTTGAGTATAGGAAGGCTTCTGACTTGCTTGAGTTGATTTTATATCCGGCCACTTTGCTGAAGTCGTTTATCAGCTGTAGGAGTTCGCTGGTGGAGTTCTTTGTGTCGCTTAAGTATACTATCACATCCTCTGCAAATAGTGATAGTTTGACTTCGTCCTTTCCAATTTGTATCCCTTTGACCTCTTTTTGTTGTCTAATTGCTCTAGCTAGAACTTCAAGTACTATATTGAAAAGATATGGAGAGAGAGGGCAGCCTTGTCTAGTCCCTGATTTTAGTGGGATTGCTTCAAGTTTCTCTCCATTTAGATTGATGCTGGCTACCGGTTTGCTGTAAATTGCTTTTACTATGTTTAGATATGGGCCTTGAATTCCTGATCTTTCCAAGACCTTTAGCATGAAAGGATGCTGAATTTTGTCAAATGCTTTCTCAGCATCTAATGAGATGACCATGTGGTTTTTTTCTTTGAGATTGTTTATGTAGTGGATTACATTGATGGATTTCCTTATATTGAACCATCCCTGCATCCCTGGGATGAAGCCTACTTGGTCATGGTGAATGATAGATTTGATGTGTTCTTGGATTCGGTTGGCAAGAATTTTATTGAGTATTTTTGCATCGATATTCATAAGAGAGATTGGCCTGAGATTCTCTTTCTTTGTCGGATCTTTGTGTGCCTTTGGTATTAGTGTAATTGTGGCTTCATAGAACGAGTTGGGTAGTGTTCCTTCTGTTTCTATTTTGTGGAACAGTTTGAAGAGTATTGGTGTTAGGTCTTCTTTGAAGGTCTGATAGAATTCTGCACTAAAACCATCTGGACCTGTGCTTTTTTTGGTTGGAAGACTTCCAATGACAACTTCTATTTCTTCAGGACTTATAGGACAGTTTAGATGGTCTATTTGATCCTGATTTAATTTTGGTACTTGGTATCTGTCAAGGAAATTGTCCATTTCCTCAAAATTTTCTAGTTGTGTTGAATACAGGTTTTTGTAGTAGGATCTGATGATTTTTTGAATTTCCTCAGTTTCTGTTGTTCTCTCTCCCTTTTTGTTTCTGATTTTATTAATTTGGATACTATCTCTGTGTCCTCTGGTTAGTCTGGCTAAGGGCTTATCTATCTTGTTGATTTTCTCAAAGAACCAACTCCTCGTTTTGTTGATTCTTTGTATGGTTTTATTTGTTTCTACTTGATTGATTTCAGCCCTGAGTTTGATGATTTCCTACCTTCTACTCCTCTTTGGTATATTTGCTTCTTTTTGTTCCAGGGCTTTCAAATGCCATTAAGCTGTTAGTGTATGCTGTCTCCCGTTTCTTTCTGGCGGCACTCAGGGCTATGAATTTTCCTCTTAGCACTGCTTTCATTGTGTCCCATAAATTAGGGTATGTTGTGCCTTCATTTTCACTAACTTTCAAAAAGTCTTTGATTTCTTTCTTTATTTCCATCTTGACCAAGTTATCATTGAGTAGAGCATTGTTCAGCCTCCATGTGTACGTGGGTTTTCTTTTGTTTTTGTTGCCACTGAAGACCACCCTTATTCCATAGTGATCTGATAGGAGGCATGGGATTATTTCTATCTTCTTATATCTGTTGAGGTCTGATTTGTGACCAATTATATGGTCAATTTTGGAGAAGGTACCATGAAGAGCTGAGAAGAAGGTGTATTCTTTAGCTCTAGGATGAAATGTTCTATATATATCTGTTAGTTCCAGTTGGTCCAAGGCTTCAATTAGATTCACTGTGTCCCTGTTTAGTTTCTGCTTTCCTGAATGATCCATTTCAGAGAGCGGGGTGTTGAAGTCACCCACTATTATTGTGTGCGGTGCGATATGTGCTTTAAGTTTTAGTAAAGTTTCTTTTACGAATGAGGGTGCCCTTGCATTTGGAGCATAGATATTCAGAATTGATAGTTCTTGATGGTGGATTTTTCCCTTGATCAGTATGTAGTGTCCTTCTGTGTCTTTTTTGATGACTTTAGGTTGAAAATCAATTTTATCTGATATTAGGATGGCTACTCCACCTCATTTCTTGGGGCCATTTGCTTGTAAAATTGTTTTCCAGACTTTTACTCTGAGGTAGTGTTTGTCTTTGACACTGAGGTGCGTTTCCTGCATGCAGCAAAATGCTGGGTCCTGTTTACATATCCAGTCTGCTAGTCTATGTCTTTTAATTGGGGAATTGAGACCATTGATATTAAGAGAGATTAAGGCATAGTGATTATTGCCATTTCCCATTCTTGACGCTATCTTTATGTTTGAGTGGATATCTACTTTTGGGTTTGATTCAAGAAGGTTATTATCTCATTTTTTCCAGGGTGTTGTTTCTCTCCCTGTATTGGAGGTTTCCACCTATTATCCGTTGCAGGGCTGGATTTGTGGAAAGATATTGTGAAAATTTGGTTTTATCATGGAATATCTTGGTCTCTCCATCTATGGTGATTGAGAGTTTTGCTGGGTATAGTAGTCTAGGCTGGCATTTGTGCTGTCTTAGTGTCTGCATGAGATCTGCCCAGGATCTTCTGGCTTTCATAGTCTCTGGTGAGAAGTCTGATGTGATTCGGATAGGTCTTCCTTTGTATGTTACTTGGCCCTTTTCTCTTACTGCTTTTAGTATTCTTTCTTTGTTTAGAACATTCGGTGTTTTGATTATTATGTCACGAGAGGTATTTCTGTTCTGGTCCAGTCTGTTTGGAGTTCTGTAGGTTTCTTGTACGTTCATCGGCATCTCTCTCTTTAGGTTAGGGAAGTTTTCCTCCATAATTTTGTTGAAGATGTTTACTGGCCCTTTAAGTTGCAAATCTTCACTCTCATCTATACCTATAATCCTTAGGTTTGGTCTTCTCATTGTGTCCTGGATTTCCTGGATGTTTTGGGTTACACGTTTTTTGCATTTTGCATTTTCTTTGACTGTTGAGTCGATGCTTTCTATGGAATCTTCAGCACCTGAGATTCTTTCTTCCATCTCTTGTATTCTATTGTTGATGTTTGCATCTATGACTCCTGATTTCTTCCCAAGGTTTTCTATCTCCAAAGTTGTCTCCCTTTGTGATTTCTTAGTTGTTTCTACTTCCTTTTTTAGTTCCTGGATGGATTTGCTGAGATCCTTCACTTGTTTGTTTGTATTTTCCTGTATTTCTTTAAGGTATTTTTGCATTACCTCTTTCAGGATTTCTTCCTGATGACCCACGTTCTCCTGCATTTCTCTGAGCGATTTTTGTGTTTCCTCCTCATGGGATTCCATCTGTTGATCCATTGTCTCCTGCATTTCTTTAAGCAGTTCTTGTGTTTCCTTTGTAAGGGCATCTAACCATTGATTCATTTCTTTAAGCAATTTTTGTGTTGCCTCCTTATGGGCATCCATCTGTTGACCCATATTCTTCTGCTTTTCTTTATGCAAATTTTGTGATTCCTTTGTGAGTGCATCTACCCGTTGATTCATCTCATTAAGCGATTTTTGTGTTGTCTCCTTGTGTGCCTCCATCTTTTGATCCATGTTCTCCCGCATTTCTCTGAGCGATTTTTGTGTTTCCTTTGTAAGGGCTTCTAACCGTTGATTCATGGTCTTCTGTAACTCTTTATGAGATTTATTTGTGTCCTTCTTGTGATCCTCTAATAGGATCATGAGAAGTGATTTTAAATCCAGATCTTGTCTTTCGGGTGTGGTGGGGCATCCAAGACTTGCTGCTGTTGGAGTGTTGGGTTTGGATGGTCCCACATTACTTTGATTTCTGTTAGTAACATTCCTACGTTTGCCTTTTGCCATCTGGATACCTCTGGTGTTAGTTGGTCCTGCTGCCACTGGCTGTTGGTTGGACCTCCTGTGAGCCTGCAAAACTATTTCTGCCCCCCCCCCCTGGATTACCAGGATTCCCCAGGCACCGATTTCTGGAGCCTGCCTGCTCCTGAGTGACTTTGGAGCCCTAATGTGCCTTGCCCCAAGTGATCTTATATTGGGGAGGCCTTGCACATCCAAAGGCTCAGCCTAGTGGATTCCTGGAGCAGAGGTCGCCAAAGGGAGTCTAGTAGGCTCCTGCCCTGTGCAGGGGTGTGTGATCTCTCCTAGAGTGGGGGGGGGGCGTCCCTCTGCCAGGCAGAAGTCCCACAGCCGAGCTGGCGCGCTGGTTACTGCAGATCAGCCCAGCACTTGGGAGCCGTGTACACACAAGCTGCCCGAGACCCAAGCGATATTATGCCTATCTGTCTCTGAGCCTGGCTGTCCCAACTTCCCAGTCACTGGAGCAAAGATGGCGGAGGGCACTCTCCGTGGCGCCGCTCACCCTGCAGACATGATGGCCTGCCGATCTGGCACCCAGATGACCACAGTGCTGACCCGTTCTCGGGCACAGACGGAAGCCCCAACAGGCCATGTCCCAAGTGATGTTATATTGGGGATAGAGCCCGGGTACCTGTTGCTTCAGTGCAGTCTGCGGGCACAGATGTCGCGGAAGGAAAGCTGGTAGGCTCCCGCCCAGTGCGGGGTCCCTCTGCCATCACCTGAAATTTTGATCTTAGCCATTCTGATTGATGTAAGGTGGAATCTTGGGGTCATTTTAATTTTCATTTCCCTGATGACCTGGAAATAACCCAGATGACCCATGACAGAAGAATGGATACAGATAATGTGGTTCATTTTAACAATGGAATACAACTTTGCTATTAAGAATGAGGACTTCATAGAACGAGTTGGGTAGTGTTCCTTCTGTTTCTATTTTGTGGAACAGTTTGAAGAGTATTGGTGTTAGGTCTTCTTTGAAGGTCTGATAGAATTCTGCACTAAAACCATCTGGACCTGTGCTTTTTTTGGTTGGAAGACTTCCAATGACGACTTCTATTTCTTCAGGGGTTATAGGACGGTTTAGATGGTCTATTTGATCCTGATTTAATTTTGGTATTTGATATGTGTCAAGGAAATTGTCCATTTCCTCAAGATTTTCTAGTTGTGTTGAATACAGGTTTTTGTAGTAGGATCTGATGATTTTTTGAATTTCCTCAGTTTCTGTTGTTATCTCTCCCTTTTCGTTTCTGATTTTGTTAATTTGGATACTATCTCTGTGCCCTCTGGTTAGTCTGGCTAAGGGCTTATCTATCTTGTTGATTTTCTCAAAGAACCAACTCCTCGTTTTGTTGATTCTTTGTATGGTTTTATTTGTTTCTACTTGATTGATTTCAGCCCTGAGTTTGATGATTTCCTGCCTTCTACTCCTCTTTGGTGTATTTGCTTCTTTTTGTTCCAGGGCTTTCAGATGTGCCATCAAGCTGTTAGTGTATGCTGTCTCCCGTTTCTTTTTGGCAGCACTCAGGGCTATGAATTTTCCTCTTAGCACTGCTTTCATTGTGTCCCATAAATTAGGGTATGTTGTGCCTTCATTTTCATTAAATTTCAAAAAGTCTTTGATTTCTTTCTTTATTTCCACCTTGACCAAGTTATCATTGAGTAGAGCATTGTTCAGCCTCCATGTGTATGTGGGTTTTCTGTTGTTTTTGTTGCCATTGAAGACAACCCTTATTCCATAGTGATCTGATAGGAGGCATGGGATAAGTTCTATCTTCTTATATCTGTTGAGGTCTTACTTGTGACCAATAATATGGTCGATTTTGGAGAAGGTACCATGAGGTGCTGAGAAGAAGGTGTATTCTTTAGCTCTAGGATGAAATGTTCTATATATATATATATATATATATATATATATATATATCTGTTAGTTCCATTTGGTCCAAGGCTTCAATTAGATTCACTGTGTCCCTGTTTATTTTCTGCTTTCCTGAACGATCCATTTCAGAGAGCGGGATGTTGAAGTCACCCACTATTATTGCGTGAGGTGCGATGTGTGCTTTGAGCTTTAGTAAAGTTTCTTTTATGAATGAGGGTGCCCTTGCATTTGGAGCATAGATATCCACAATTGAGAGTTCTTCTTAGTGAATTTTTCCCTTGATCAGTATGTAGTGTCCTTCTGTGTCTTTTTTGATGACTTTAGGTTGAAAATCAATTTTATCTGATATTAGGATGGCTATTCCAGCTTGTTTCTTGGGGCCATTTGCTTGTAAAATTGTTTTGCAGTCTTTTACTCTGAGGTAGTGTTTGTCTTTAACACTGAGGTGCGTTTCCTGCATGCCGCAAAATGCTGGGTCCTGTTTACGTATCTAGTCTGCTAGTCTTTGTCTTTTTATTGGGGAATTGAGACCATTGATATTAAGAGAGATTAAGGCATAGTGATTATTGCCACCTGCCATTCTTGATGCTATCTTTATGTTTGAGTGGTTATCTAGTTTTGGGTTTGAAGCAAGAAGGTTACTATCTCATTTTTTCCATGATGTTGTTTCCCTGTATTGGCGGTTTCCACCTATTATCCTTTGCAGGGCTGGGTTTTTGGAAAGATATTGTAAAAATTTTGTTTTATCATTGAATATCTTGGTCTCTCCATCTATGGTGATTGAGAGTTTTGCTGAATATCTAATGGCTGAGAAACACCTAAAGAGATGTTCATCATCCTTAGTCATTAGGGAAATGCAAATCAAAACAACCCTGAGATTCCATCTCACACCAGTCAGAATGGCTAAGATCAAAAACACAAGAGACAGCAGTTTTGGCGAGGATGTGGAGAAAGAGGAGCACTCCTCCACTGCTGGTGTAATTGCAAGCTGGTACAACCACTCTGGAAAGCAGTCTGGCAGTTCCTCAGAAAACTGGGCATGACACTCCCGGAGGATCCAGCTATACCACTCCTGGGCATATACCCAGAGGCTTTACCTGCATGCAATAAGGACACTTATGCTCCACTATGTTCATAGCAGCCTTATTTATAATAGCCAGAAGCTGGAAAAAGCCCAGATGTCCCTCAATGGAGGAATGGATTCAGAAGATGTGGTATATTTACACAATGGAATACTACTCTGCAATTAAAAACAATGAGTTCACGAAATTCCTAGGCAAATGGTCAGAACTCGAAAATATCATCCTTAGTGAGGTATCCCAATCACAAAACATCACACATGGTATGCAGTCACTGATAAGGGGATATTAACCCAGAATCTCGGAATACCGTAGACACAATTCGCATATCAATAGATTCTGAGAAGATGGAAGGAGAGACCCCCTGGTCCTGGAAAGACTGGATGTAGGGGAATGCCAGGACAAAGAAGCGAGAGGGGGTTGAATGGAGAAAAGAGGGAGGGAAGGGGGCTTATGGGAGTTTTGGGGAGGGAGGAAACGGGAAAGGGGAAATGATTTTGAATGTAAATAAGAAAAACTTAGAAAATAAAATTTAAAAAAAAAAGAAAAAAAAGAAAAAAGAAAAGTGGGAGGGTCTCAGAATGCATCAATATTATTATAAATGAGAACTCTATAGTAATTACACACTCACACACTTAAAATAATGTAAACAAATACATTTTCAAAGTGAGTCTGATGGTTTAGGCTCCTTCTAATTTTGGGATTAAAATCGTACACCATCAAAAAAAAATAGAATGAGGACATCCTGAGTATTGAAGGAAAATGGATGGAATTAGAAAATGTCCTTGTACAATGAAATCACGAAATTCTTGGGCAAATGGTCAGAACTGGAAAATATCATCCTTAGTGAGGTAACCCAATCACAAAAGAACACACATGGTATGCAGCCACTGATAAGGGGATATTAACCCAGAAATTCAGAATACCCAAGACACAATTCACATATTAATAGATTTCTTAGAAGATGGAAGGAGAGACCCCTGGTTCTGGAAAGACTGGATGTAGGGGAATACCATAACAGAGAAGCGAGAGGGTGTTGAATGGGGAACAGGGGGAGGGAAGAGAGCTTATGGGACTTTCGGGGAGGGAGGAAACGGGGAAGGGGAAAACCTTCGGAATATAAATAAAAAAATATAGAAAAAAATGTCCTTGTGAGTGAGGTCACTCAAACCCAAAAGAACATTTCTTTAAGTGTTTCTCAGCCATTTGAGATTCCTACATTGTGAATTCTCTGTTGAGTTCTATACCCCATTTTTTTATTGGGTTGTTTGATTTCTGTTGATTAGCTTCTTAAATTCTTTATATATTTTGAGTATTAGCCTTCTATTGGATGTGGGGTTAGTGAAGATTTTTTTTCCCAATCACTAGGTTGTCAATTTGTCCTATTGGATAAGTCCTTTGCCTTACAGAAGCTTTTCAGTTTCACAAGGTCTCATTTATCAACTCTTGATCTTAGAACCTGAGCCATTGGAGTTCTGTTTAGGAAATTTTCCCATATGCCAATGAGTGGTCTCTTTCCCACTTTATCGTCTATTAGATTCAGTGTATCTGGTTTTGTTTTGAGTTCCTTGATCCACTTGGACTTGAGCTTTGTGCAAGGTGACAAATATGGATCTATTTCCATTTTTCTACATACAGACTTCAAAGTGTCTGGATATAAAATTAAGTTAAATAAATCAGTAGTCTTCTTTTATACAAATAATAAACAGTCTGAGAAAGAAATTAGGGAAACAACACCCTTTACAATAGTCACAAATAATGTAATATATCTTGGAGTAGCTCTGCAAACAAGTGAAAGATCTGTATTACAAGAACTTCAAGTCTCTCAAGAAAGAAATTGAAGAAGTCTCAGAAAATGGAGAGATCTCCCATGCTCATGGATTGACAGAATTAACACAGTAAAAATGGCCATCTTACCAAAAGCAATCTACAGATTCAATATGATCCCCATCAAAATCCCAATAGAATTCTACAAAGACATGGAAAGAGCAATTCTCAAACTCATCTAGAAAAGCAAAAAACCCAGAATAGCAAAAACAATTCTTAACAATAAAAGAACTTTTGGGGGAATCACCATCTCTAACTTCAAGATATACCAAAGAGCAATAGCGATAAAGACTGCATAGTATCAGTACAGATATGGACAAGTTGATCAATGGAATAGAATTGAAGAACCAGAAATAAACCCACACACCTATGGACACTTGATCTTTGATAAAGAAGTCAAAAATATACAATGGGAAAAAGAAAACATCTTCAATAAATTATGCTGGTCTAACAGGCAGGCTGTAAATAGAAATATGAAAATAGAACAATGTCCAATATTGTAATCCCAATTTTATATTAAAGATTTGGTCAATGTTAAAAAGTGATATTTTGTTCCATAATTATCTATTGGGATTAATACAAAACTGCATCATTTATTTTGCTGATTCGATTTCCTCTCATTGCCACATATCTTTGTTGAACAGTATATGTTAGCAGACTCTATTATAGGAAGAAACACCTATGAATTCCTAGATAAAATTTTGTAACAGTTCCTGTTAGGATCATTTGTTTTCGGGAATTCCTTTCAGTTTCTTTTAGTAGTTGTGCAACTGCTGGTCACAGGACTTATGAGAACACAAACCCGACAATGTGCACACTGCAATTCTTTGTGGCTTCTACATAACATTTTTTTCTATGAAATGATATTAAGAGGATACTGGAAGCTTATTGAAGATTTCTGTTTATATTACCTATCACAAATTATATAAAATATGAAATTTATGCAACTTTACATTTCAAATAGTTTATTTATGCATAAGCAAATAGTGACATTTTAACGATAAATATGTATTGAAATATTGGCTAAATTATCTCATTCTTAAACCAATAAACTTATTGTATTATAGCAGTAATACTTTTTTTGCAAGAAAGGAAGCTAAAATTGTGCAAGGATTATGTAATACTTACTGATATTCTATGTGAAACCACATACATTCTCTCAACCTAAATAGTCTACCAAGCCACATTCCAAGAGTTCTATGAAGCTTGGACAATTCATTTCCTCAGTTTACTCTACTTTTCCCTAATTTGCTTGAAAGGCAGCCCTTGAAAGTTAGATATACAGGACTCAGCTATGAAGATTAACTGTATGCTTCTGGAACTCATAGGGAAAAGGATTTCTTGGTCCTCAAAATTTTATTAGGCAGTTATGTACAGAAATGCATAGAGAAAAGATAGGGATTTAAGTGAAGACAGTGACATACCTCCAAATCTGAAAGAAGCTGAAATATAGCAATGGGAAAAGATGCTTGTGCTAGAATGCACCATATTTGCATCTTCAGGAAATATTGCCTTTGAGGGACATCTGGGTTCTTTCCAGCTTCTGGCTATTATAAATAGGGGTGCTATGAACATAGTGGAGCATGTGTCCTTATTGCATGCAGGGGAAGCCTCTGGGTATATGCCCAGGAGTGGTATAACAGGATCCTCTGGGAGTGCCATGCCCAGTTTTCTGAGGAACCTCCAGACTGCTTTCCAGAGTGGTTGTACCAGCTTGCAATTCCACCAGCAGTGGAGGAGTGTTCCTCTTTCTCCACATCCTCGCCAACAACTGCTGTCTCCTTAGCCATTCTGACAGATCTGAGGTAGAATCTCAGGGTTGTTTTGATTTGCATTTCCCTAATGACTAAAGATGTTGAACATTTCTTTAGGTGCTTATCAGCCATTAGATAGTCTTCAATTGAGAACTCTTTGTTTAGCTCTGTACCCCATATTTTAATAGGGTTATTTAGCTCTCTGGAGTCTAACTTCTTGAGTTCTTTGTATATATTGGATATTAGCCCTCTGTCGGATGTAGGGTTGGTAAAGATCTTTTCCCAGTTTGTTGGCTGCCGCTTTGTCCTTTTGACAGTGTTCTTTGCCTTACAGAAACTTTGTAATTTTATGAGGTGCCATTTGTCAATTCTTGATCTTAGAGCATAAGCTATTGGTGTTCTGTTCAGGAAAATTTCCCCTGTGCCCATATGTTCAAGGTTCTTCCCTAGTTTCCTTTCTATTAGTTTCAGTGTGTCTGGTTTTATGTGGAGGTCCTTGATCCAGATGTCCCTCAAAGGAAGAATGGATTCAGAAGATGTGGTATATTTACACAATGGAATACTACTCTGCAATTAAAAACAATGTATTCTGGTCCTGGAAAGACTGGATGTAGGGGAATACCAGGACAGAGAAGCAAGAGGGGGTTGAATGGGGAACAGGGGGAGGGAAGTAGGCTTATGGGACTTTCAGGGAGGGAGGAAACGGGAAAGGGGAAATCATTTGGAATGTAAATAAGAAAATATAGAAAATAAAAAAATGTGTACGGTCATGGCCAAAAAAAAAAAAAAGAAAGAAAAGAAAAGATTGCCTCTGTAGCCACGACTCAGCATAGTACTATAAAGAACCCCAACGAGGAAGAGTGCTTTGAAGATCTACCATCTGAAGAAGACACGGTCATTGTACCATGATATAACTACAACAGTGCCTACTTGCCCAAGTACTGTACAAGAGTGAGCCCAGCAATATTCTATCCTGGGCACAGAAAAACACATATGTAGTCACCTTTATTGAAGAGCAATAGACAAATAATGCTTGCTTGGGTAGGAAGATTCCTCTTCCTCAGTAGAAATATTAGATAGTTGCTCTCCTCAAGTAAATAGTCCTCTATGCATGCTCTTACAAGCAGGAGAAATTAAATGTTCTCTGCCATAAACAAATAAGACTTGAACTTAGGAATTCTAGGGTTTTGGTGAATGAGGAAAGTGTATAAAAGAGAATAGTAGCAAAAGCACTGTTTTGCTACTGAGTTATGAAAATATGAACAAAACCTGGAAATATATAAATAGTTATAATTTCCTCTAGAATTTTACCTTTGTAAAATTGAGTTAAAGATAACTCATCAGTGTCCATGAATTAGTATCAAATCATTAATTCTCAATTCATAGCATTGCATACTCTAAGTGAAATAAACAGTATTTTTCATATCTCAATCAGTTTATATCTGATGCAAAAAGTATCTACACAAAGATCAAATATCAAATAGGATAAGCAAAATGAGTATAAAAATAAATAGGCATTCTAGAATAGAGAACAGAGGTTGTCACAAAGTCATACTGTGGGTATGTTTTCAGTGACAACTGATAAGTTCAGAGTAAGGAAAGTTGGTTTTCTTGAGAAATGCAAGGTATAAGGGCTACCTCTAGTGCTTTACATTTAGATAATTTCCAAAGAATTTTTTTTATTTTCTATATTTTTTATTTACATTCCCAATGATTTCCCCTTTCCCAGTTCCCCCCTCCCCGAAAGTCCCATAAGCCCTCTTCCCTTCCCCCTGTTCCCCAGTCAACCCCCTCCCACTTCTCTGTCCTGGTATTCCCCAACACTGCTACATCCAGTCAGACTGGGGGGGGGGGTTTCCTTCATTCTTCTTGGAAATCTATTGATATGTGAATTGTGTCTAGGGTATTCCGAGATTCTGGGTTAATATCCCCTTATCAGTGACTGCATACCATGTGTGTTCTTTTGTGATTGGGTTACCTCACTAAGGATGATATTTTTCAGTTCTGACCATTTGCCTAAGAATTTCATGAATTCATTGTTTGTAATTTACTCAATGGTATACTACTCCAAAGAAATTTAGGTCAGGAAATCAGACAACTTTCTAATCTTTGTTTGTATCCATGTCAACTACTAAATTATAAGACCTTGATCATGTCAAGTATCTTCTACGTGTGATTGTTTCCTACAATGATAATTTTCATGGAGCTTATTTATTATATAACACTTGAGAGTGAATGAAAAGAAAATTTCTGCCTTTTTAAGTTTATTGCTCGAGAAGAAATATTAACATATGTTAAGTATAGGATATTATTCACCATGCAAGTATGCAAAAGCCTAAAGCGTTGCCTGGGCTTTAGCATAGTTATAATGCTTTCCCTGTTGCATGGAAACTTATGCTTGACAGAGACCACTCTCAGCAACTCAGTGTAAAGAAATCCCACAAGTACCAACTGTTTTACAGTTAGTCAAGGTTTTCATAAAATTCCCAAGACTTACATTAAAAATACTATATCAAAAGTGTTTTAAACTTAAAATATGTTAATATTGCCCTTTTTATTTCACTTGATCTCTAGATATATACTGAAGTATTAGACATCTAAAAATGATCCATCACCATGTGTTGATTCCACTTGAATATTTATCCCCCACATCAATCCAAAGGTAGACAGACACTAGATCTGCATGTCAAAAGGAAACTGGTCTTTATGTTGATATGTGTAGCATGTTTTGTCAAATTTAAAAATAATCTGTTTCCTTCTTTTCTGTTTTAGAAATTTAAATTCCACAGCAAAGTAAAAAGTACTTTTACATTTCACATAATGCTAAGTCTGCAAATGAGGTAGTGTTTTTGTATGATTTCAACTACATAATGCATTTTAATTAAAAAAAAACTTTTCTTAAATGTCACAGGAAAAAGAAGTTGCTATTGTAGTGTATGCATCTTATCCAGCTTGCTGGAAGGGAGAGGGAAAATTACTGATTTGAGGTAAACCTAGACTATATAGTTAGAACATGTCTCAACAAGAGAACAGAGAGAAAGAAAGACAGACAGACAGAAGCCAGACAAAGAGACAGAGATAGACAGAGACAGAGATAGAGAGACAAAGAGAGACAGAGACAGATGAAAGAGATAGGGACAGCGAAAAATTAAAAAAAAAATGTGTTCAGTTAGTTTTATAATATCATGTCCTAGAAATTTTATGTTGCATACATGTGGCAGATATGTATTTATAAATTATAACCAAAATTTACATAGGAAGGAAATAACTAAAATAAAAACAGGAAAAATATTTTGTGTGTATAGTGAAGTAATAAATCTACATCTAAAATTCAATTTCAAGAAATAACTGCATTAGTTAAAATGTGAGACAGATATGCTGTATATACGTATATGCAACTGCATACATAAACACATGCATAGCCTACACAAAACATAAAATTATTTTCTTATAGTATTATTGAAGCCAACTTCTCACACAACAATCTGGATTCTGAGCCTAATCTATATAATTTGTAATCTATAGAGCTATGACAGATTATTCTTCCACATTATCCAGCTACAGATGAGTTGTAAATTTCAAACTGGGAGATTATTTGTTATTCTATATATGTCAAGATTTATAATTCTGCTAAATATATTTATAAGTGAAATACTTCCAAATAGCAAATCACAGGAGTAAATCTTATCCTGTGATAATATTTCAAGATAATGATTTCCACTCTGGAAGAACAGGATGTATTATAGAAACAGCAAAGTCTGACCAAGCAGGAAGATTTTGGAACAATGTTTGATAGGAGCTTCCATGTAAAATCCTGGAAATGGAGGAGTTGAGATAAGTAGTCTCTCTCTCCCTCTCTCTCCCTCCCTCCCCCTCTCTCTTTCTCTCTCTCTC